>PRKT01000823.1:47982-88026 GCA_003671525.1 Saccostrea glomerata | reverse complement strand
ACCAACCATCTCCCAAAAGATGATTAGGCTACTGTGTCAAATGTAAGAGGAGTTCAGGGAAGACAGGGCTTTTTGCATCAAAAACGTCATTTTTCGACCCCCTTTTGACCCCCCGGGGCAAAATCAAAATTCCGAAACCTTACTGCACATCTACATGACACCACCAACCATCTCCCAAAAGATGATTAGGCTACTGTGTCAAATGTAAGAGGAGTTCAGGGAAGACAGGGCTTTTTGCATAAAAAACAACATTTTTCGACCCCCATTTGACCCCCAGGGCATTATCAAAATTCCGAAACCTTACTGCACATCTAAATGACACCACCAACCATCTCCCAAAAGATGATTAGGCTACTGTGTCAAATGTAAGAGGAGTTCAGGGAAGACGGGGCTTTTTGCATAAAAAACGTCATTTTTCGACCCCCATTTGACCCCCCGGGGCAAAATCAACATTCCGAAACCTTACTGCACATCTACATGACACCACCAACCATCTCCCAAAAGATGATTAGGCTACTGTGTCAAATGTAAGAGGAGTTCAGGGAAGAAAAGTGTGACAGACGGACGGACGGACGGACGGACGGACGGACGGACGGACATGAGTAACAACAATATACCCGAACTTTCTTTAGAAAGTGCGGGTATAATTAATCATTCTTAAATGGAAGCATCCTCAGGTAGTGCAGATTCAAGTTTGTTCAAATGATGACCCCTGGGGGTAGGGCGGGGCCACAATAGCCAATCAAAGTTTACATAGACATATATAAGAAAATGCATTAAAAATCATCTTATCAAGAATAGCAAAGCCATGATTGGTCATGGGACTACTTTTGGATATAAACTATATAATAATAAACCAATTTCTACTTTTTCCCAGCTACAGTGCTCAGGTGAGCAATGTGGCCCATGGGCCTCTTGTTGTATATATTTTTAAAAAATGAAAGAAATAGATGGAAGAGTATTTATCCTTTTAGTTTAAATGCAGATTTGATTGTGAATAAATATGTCCTTTTTCGTGTTACATCCTTGTCAACTTTGCACAGGCGTATGTAATCTACTAGATGAACATAAGAATATGATTGCTTACTATAGTATTTTCAAAGTATAGACAATTGTGAGAAATGTACGTAGAGTGTACGTTTGCTTGTCGTATCAACATGAACCCCATATGATCATAAGAATATATATTGCTTCTCAAGTCAAGGAAGTTTACGACAGAAAATGTAAAATCATCACATTTACATGTATCATATAAAGTTATTCGTTGCGTCTCCCTTGTTACCGTCACTGCTATTTTATGATGTTCACAGATATTTTTTTTTTCTTTTTTACATCTCAACTATATAATATACAGATATTATAAATATATATTCAATTTCATAATCATCAAACGATAATTGTCAAAAACGAAGAGATTTCAGTTTGTATCGCGTATTGTTTGGCAAGATTAACGTAAAGAGTTGCTTAGTATGGAGAAATGGTGTTTATTCTGCTCATTTACATGTCCGCCATATTTGAGCTATATTGAGAGAACATATAAAAATTGAAATTTTTATATACTAACCATTTCCGATAAAGTTCTTCAGCCTATAGACTGATTTTTTAAATTTCTCTTTACCTGAAATGGTAATAATATTGATGCCAAAGTGAAAGTTGCCACCGCCTTTTTAATTTGAAAATTCGATGTGAAAGTACATTGCTATATTGAAGAAAAGAGAACTCAATTAGTGTCTTTATCATTTTTGGTAATGAAATGTTAGTGTTTATTGCGAGATTAATTGTATTTTGTTTAATGTCCCTCAAGAAATTTTTTTCTTTCAAACGGAGACGCCATCACGTGCCAGTAATGCGCTGCCAATTTTGTCTTATAGTGTGCACTCAGGGTCATTGTGATTAAATAGGGAGGGATCTTTTTCGTGCCAGCACCTACGGCGACACGAGACCTCGGTTTATACGGTCTCGTGCAAAGGACCGGTCTCCACGTCCCACAGTGGGATCCAAACACGTGACGTAAGGATAAACTTCTTATTTCGTGACCACTGCGCCATGCTGGCGACTTTATTGCAAGATGTTCTTCTGCTAATTAATTTCTGCAGGCAAATATCTATGAGATACAGATGATTCAATATTAATTTCTATGAATATTTATGACTGCTTTTCTAATTTAAAAAACACAATTTCTTGCATCCTGGTGATCTGCTTATTTTGTAAAGAAAGGTGTCATGAATTTTCAACTGATATAATGTTTCAACCGAATTCTACTCATATAACAATGAGTTGGGGCTTAAAGAAATAAAATGGAGTGTTTGTCTAGTGAATCACCGCGTTATGTCCGTGGTAGAAAGACATTTATACACTGTGGTTATTATAAATGTGGTGTTCTTTTAATTTTTATACATGTTCTGCATATAAATTATACATTAAAAGAAACTCCATACCAAATTGAATAATGGTTTTGGACTTTGTCATCTTAATGATAAAATGATTTTAAGATTTAAAAAAAGTGTACATAATTAGCTTATTTATTCATTTCAGCATAGGATACCTGTCATATTTCTAAAGGAAAAAAAAATAAAGACATAGATAAAAGAACAGATGAACAGAAAACACTAACTTTTACGTACATGGGGAAATTAATACATTCAAAAGACTAATATAAAGCTAAAAAGACCTATTTATTATGCCACCACCCCCCTAGGAGATTTACCCAAGGTTTTATTTCATACACATTGAAGCCGATGGCCTGGATAACGGATTTGTTTCCTATATACCCAAATAATTCTTTATAAAACTGTATTTGGAGCTATTGATGTAAGATTTACTAAGTCCTACAATGTATATAATGACGTCTTTTTATATTTGCTTTATATCATAGAGATTAGAGAAAGTCATGTTTTTTTTTACCTCCGGGTAAAGTCGGGTTTCCGGAAATTTACACCCGACTTTGTAACCAATCAAAGCTAATGTTACAAGCTAGATAGGAAATAAATTGCTTTGCTGCTGTCTGTCGGTTGGTCAGTCTGTTGGTCGGGCGGTCTGTCGGTCCACTTAGTTTCTGTTCATTTTCTTCACATGTCGTTGCACAAATGAAAATGAAAACTAGTACACAGATTTATCAGATAAATATCTATGTCAAGTTATGTTTTTGGATCCAATTGCTTCAATTCTGTCAGAGTTATGCCCCTTCGAAAATTCCAATTACATGTATTTGCAGGTTTTGTTCATTTTCTTCGCAGAGGCTGCAAATACAGAAGACTGATTTACCAGATGATTATCTAAGTCAAGTTCTGTTTTGGGTATTATGTGCCATTTTCTTTTAGAGTTTTGCTCTTTGGACTTGGAAAAATTACAATTTTGGGGGCGGGGAATAGGGTTTTACTAACATCTCTTGTATATAATTTGTGTCATTAACAGTAAATTTCTATTTTCATGTATTACATTTTGCATAAAAGGAAATATCACTTTAATTGCGAAATCTAATATGGGTTTAGATTTCTTTAGTGTGTAGTGCTCGGCAACGTTAACGACCGATATGGAAAATACAACCTCAGCGCCGTTTTAATATTTATTACTTTTTTTATTAGAAAAAATAACAAAGCAACTGAATACCTGTAAAAAATGTAATATAGCCATCTAAAATGGATGGGACTTGGTCGTAGTTATTACCAGTTATATCGGATGTATCAGCTGTTTGTCACGTGACTTGTAAAAAATAGGGTTCTTAAGGAAATGGGGATAATGCCAGGCCATACGTTTTCTTTTTCATGAAAAAAATGTGATACACATTAAAAGATGTTTATTTCCTCTACCAAAAAAGTCCTGGGAGCTAGTCTGTGCTGTTTGCAAAGTACTGAAAAAATTGCCGAAAATGCTTATAATAGCTAACAATCTTCACTTCGTTTAAATTGTTATAAATAAAAATGTTATGCAGACCAGCGCTTTTCAAAATATACACTATATAAGCAATAAATATATGCCATAGTTCAGCTCAAACAAAATAGTCTATTCCCTTGTACTTTTGATGTAAATCACGAATACGCTCATCGTTTTCGCGATATTCTCTACATTCCTTGTCCGTATACAGCTCCAATGCTACTAGATAAATTCATATTCTGTATAAAAATTGTAATCAATAAATTATTTTCTTTTAGTTTTAATGATTAGGTTTAAGAATTAGCGATGATATATGTTATTTTAAGAACTCTTGTAATAATTGAACCAGTGAATTTAATCCTCTGGATCCCTTGTTCTGTGTCATGTCACCGTTCACGGTAACTCATTCGGTAGAGCGCTCGCTCCGTGATCGGGAGGTCGTGAGTTTGTATCTCGGCCGCGACTGACCTAGTCGATAAAATGGGTAACAACTGTTCCTTCGCCATGCGCTCGGCACTTTGAAGCGAAAGTTGCGGGTCCTTCGGATGAGACCTTAAAAACCGAGGCCCCGTGTCAGCGACAGGCGTTGGCACGATAAAGATCCCTGACTGCTCAATGATCCTGAGTGCCGAGTAAAGGTCAAAATTTGAAGCCCTTCACCGGCATACGGTGACGTTTCCAGATGAGTGAAAAATTCTTGACAGGGACTTTAAAAAATATACAATCAATCAATCAATCTGCGTCATGTTAAGGCTGATGACGTCATATTTGACGAAATACTTTCTTCTATTACTCGACCGTATTGCTATCAAGTATTGCAAGATTTTACAATATTTTACGAGGGTCATTCAATAAGTAATGCAATAAACAATATATCAAAATAAATGGTATTTGATTTTATTTTTTTCATATTTGAAAAGTTCTATCAAAGATCTCTTAAACACAGAAAATCCCACGAATTTTCATATTGTCTTCGCAAAGAAATTCATTTTTAAAGTTAGCATGGTCACTACACTGAGCTGAAAACTGTTTATAAATGATATCTGCCAAGAAGATGAAAATAAGAGCGTATTTGGAAATTGCGCTTTTTACATAAATCGCTGCAAACCTCATACTTAAGATATGATTTTTATAATTAAAAGAATTATCTTCAACGCTGTATACTTTTCAGATGGATTCAATAATTCAGAAGAAAAAAACGAGAGTTCAAATATAACAGTCAATGTGGTCAATTGAAATTTTTGGGAACATTAAAAAATATAGACTTTATGTGTCACATGAAATTTGAAAATGCTATATTTAAATGGAAAGACATTGTTAAGGTACTAAACATTTAATCGTCATAGCATTTTGTAGAATTCTAACAAAGGAACAACATTTCAATCGGATAGATGCCCTATTTTCTCACAAATGCCCAAGAGAGAACATTCGTTAAATGTGCCAACAGGTTATTTAAAAACAAATGTTTAAACAAAATTGAAGAATTGATAAACTTGCCTAATGTATGACGGAACATAGGTGCACTTTTTATAGCCGTAAAATATGATTAAAGATAAAAAAAAATGTTGAACCAAAGAAAAGGTTGTCCTTAAATTATGATAAAGAGAAGTAATGGCTCCAAACGTTTTATTAGTTTTCGTGTATTTAATGAGGTCCATTAAAACATGTACATGTATATAAATGAAGGACTAGCAATGGTAAGTTTTATCTTCAAATTGCACAAAGGAAAGTTGAACAGATTTCCTACAAAAGAAGTCCAAAATTCGGTGATCAGGGTATTTTTCTTGTGCCTGACAATGCAGCTGCATATACGCTTAGAGAAATAAACAGATTTCGAAAAAGAAGGAAGCAGACAGGACTTTTCTATCACCCATATTAGCTTGATCGCAGACACTGTGAGATCTTTTCATACCAAAAAACACACGAAAACATTCAAAGGAAGATTGTACAATGTCAGATATGCCATGGGAAATGATATTCCTCAGTGTCTTTGGGACATCCCTTAAGATGAGTATATATGCTGAGGATTTCTGTTCATGGATTGAAAGACCCACAACATGCTTAAAGTGTAACAGGGAATGTCTTGAGGCATTGAAACTATTAAGAATATGTATTACGTACTTTTCTTACTTTTAGATGACATGTTGCATTATTTATTGAACGACCCTCGTATAAGTAATTCTACAAGATTTTATCAGAAATTGATAAAATAAATAAATTTTATTTGTTATTTAGGCTTTATCATATAATTAAATTTTGTAGATTTTAAAATTTTCATGACGTCACAATTAAACTTCCAATACGATGTATCAGTAATGTGAAATATGACCTTCCTTAACATAGCTGAGTGTTTAAAACTTACTTAAAAGCCGAGTGCTCTCTTGATGTTATTTAGTACTTTGAGTTGTTCAGAACAAGGACGTCATAATGTCAAATCTGATGACAAAATGTGCACAAACTTAATCATGATGTAAACGGGTTTGCATAATGATTAATGAATTCCTTTTTCATTGATGGGTCATGGGTACTATGTATGTAAATAGAGAATAATATATGCCAAAATCTGCATATCAACTCGCTTTTCCAATATCATCCCGAGGGCCGAAGGCCAGAGGGCTGATATTGGTCGAAGGTTGGGTTGATATGGGGTTTGATAGAGATTTGGCATGTATTGTTGTTTCTATTATATATCTGAAAGTAGTTTACATTACGATGTTTAATGCTCGTGTCGTCATTTATAAGGCTCATAACATAGTATGTTTAATTGTATGAACTTATATGGGGGTCAGAGGTCATAGCTCGACTGAATCACACGGCGAGATGATATTGCATGCATTTTTCTGTCACGCTTTAACTGGTTTTGGAATATTCTAAGTTATAATCGATGAACAAACATTTAATGATCGAAACAAAATTTACATTTTTTTATAAAGAAATATATAATATGTCTTCTTATGATGTGAATAATATTTTGAATACCATAATTACTCTCAAACCACACTTACCTTTTTAACCCGATTTTTTTTTTTTTTGAGTAATGGAATCTGAAGTAGACGATACCACCGCTCTTGACTTCAAATATTTTTAGAACTCTTGAAATAGTAAGATTACTCAGTATTTTCAGCAGCGATCAGTGTTCTTTCATAATAAACAGAGAATTCCTGAACTGGATTGCTGAACATAATATAAACATTCAAATATTGGAGCCAGGGGAACTTTCAAGACTGAATGACTTTTAGGTCAAGTACGTTACAGCATACCAATACGGTAGCTCGATCGTGTTATAAATGCAGTTTAACTGGGAATATATTCGTTTCAAATATAACAATAATAAATGTAATACTGAACAACAATATTCTGAGGTTTTCTGGGAAATAAACTTAGTTGGTACGTGATAAAATCTACTAAGAAGCCCTTCAAGCTTCAGAGCATTTGATCACATGACCAACTAAAAATTCGTTACCTTGAGAAATTCAACATTTAACATTTCTAAACTTTTATATGTGGCAACTATACTTGAAAATCCAGATCAAGAAATTATAAAGAAGGTAAATAAAATGATTTTCTCTTTTCTTTTGGGGAAAAAAGAAAGAATTAAGCGCAAAACTCTTATTAGGAAAATATCAGAAGGGGGGATAGGTATTACCGACTTTGAAATCAAAATCAAAGCTTTAAAAGCATCATGGGTTACTAAACTTGTTCAACAAAACAAGGATTCAAACAAATTGTAAAGTGCTTGTTTAGGAAGATGTAATATAGATATCCCTTACTTGTTAAATACAAATATAACTAAAATACAAGACTTCAAAATCAAATGTCTCCCATTGTTTTATAAAGAAGTAATATGTGCATTCAATGAATGTAAACAAAGTAATCAGGAAAAATTACAACTACAGAATATATGGCTTAACAAAAACATAACTTACAAAGAAAAAACTCTCTATCTTTCAAACTGGATCAAAAGTGGTTTTAAATCTGTTAATGATCTCTTTAATGAACAAGGGTTTGAAAAAATAAATGAAATTAAAGAAAAATTATTATGTTCCCAAAACTACCTTTGTGAGTATATGATTGTGAAAAGTGCATTTAAAAAACATATTCCAAAAATAAACCTACAATGTAAAGCAAATAAATGTAATCCACAACTTTGCTTCAACTTTCAAGGACATTTTGAACAAGTTGAGGGCAAAAAATCTAAATTATACTACAATATTCTGTTAAACAAAGCATAAAAAAAACCTTTAATGGAAAGATTGTGGGCTGCGAAATTTAACATTGACGATTTCCACTTATGGGAGAACATTTACATGGAAAAAGTCAAAGAAATATTTGATAAGAATGTGTCAGAGCTTAATTTTAAATTAATGCATAACTTACTGGCCTGTAATAAATATGTTAGTAAATGGAAAAAAGACTTAAGTGTAAACTGTTCGATTTGTAATGTAGAGGAGGACATTAAGCACCTTATTTTTGATTGCTGTGTAGTAAAATCAATTTGGAGTAAAATAACATTGCTTTTAAACATAGATGTGTCATGGAAAGTTATTGTCATTGGTTTTCCAAACATACTGTAATAAAAATACTTTCATTTTAAACAATACATTGTCCTTCATTGCCTACAAAATATATAAATATAAAATGAAATGTAGACTTTTAAATGAGAGTGTGACTAATCAGAGTTTATTGTATTTCTTAAAAAATGCACTTACTCAGTTCTATTTCATAACAAAATTATCAAAAACTATTGTATGTGATTTCGATATTATTAGAGAATTGTCAGAAAAATTATGAAATTATATACATTTTGTATTATATATTGATCCAAAGGTGACCTGGCCTTTGGGGTATACTTCGTAGGGGGTAATGTGGACTCTTGTGCGTTGGTGTCCCCCTACGATTAATTCTTTTGAAATTGAATCTGTTTTTTTTTTCTTAATGCTATATGTACATGAAAATGTTATATAATGTACGTGGAATATTATATTATCTATCTGTATAACTGTATTTTTTCCAATGGTTCTATGGACCAATGGTGGTTCGAAGTGTGAATATCTAAATATATCTATATCAATTATCAAATGTACTGATTCTCATGATTCTTTCTATCTGATCCAGGGAGCTCCTGGCACCCGAGGTGAAGATATATTTAGGAGGGCCTCCGTGGAGGTATTACCTCCACTTTTTTATTATTATATTATTGAAATAAAATTGATTAAAAATAACAACAACAAAAAAAAAATAATAAAACATTGCTATTATGCCGAAGTTTCGGAGGTATATTGTTTTTGTCGTGTCCGTCCATCTGTCTGCCTATCTAGCTGTCTCTCTGTTTGTCAGTTTGTTAACAACGCAGCATAGTTAAGGTTACAAATGGAAATATCGGCGATTTTTTAAGATAAAAAATACATACTTTATTAAGATGGGCGAATCTTTTTAGGAATTCACTGATATAAAAAAATGTAATGTGGTTTTAATCTACATGTTGGTGACATTTAGATTTCTTATTTAGACTTGTCATGTGATGTCGACGTCACATTACTTTGGCAATTGTACTTGCAGTTTAGAGGTCATCTATAAATTTCAATATTGCAAGGGCATAACCAAGTTAAAAATCTTAGTTTATTTTATAATCCTTTTCAACACTATATGTAGTTTGTGAAAAGTGCTGCGAACCTATATAGATTCCCTTTTTTATTTGGTAAAATTTAATTTGTTGGACGGCAGGTTAAATATTTTGCTGGTCAACTACATTAAATATAGCTATTATTAATTTATTTGCAAGATTTCAAGAGGTTCGCAGCACTTTTCAAATATATTATTGCTTCTTGAGTTTATGTGTAAAATTTTGACAAGATACATTGAGGGTATGCCCTTGCAATAAATCGATTCATTAGGGTCCTTCCATTACTTTTTCAATGAATCTGCATACAAACACACGACAGTATCGCTTGTCTGGAAAATGCACGTACAGTTTATGAATAAAATACTAAAATAGACATCGCATCCAAGTGAATGACTTTGTATTTTACTGCAAATAATATTTTATTTGAGAATAAAAGACATTTTTCATTGTACAAAATGTGACTTGATCAGCTCTGACTGTGTAAAAAAACTGCGTCATTTTTGCGAGATGACGTCACATTGACTAGTGCATTGCGATCGATGCATCGTTTATATACTGTTGTGTGGGATTAAACAAACGACAAAACTGCATGTAATAGTAAGTTTGTATGTAGTATACAGCTATCCAGATGTTTGAAATAGCAAATAATTTCATTTTGTGGTATTTTGAAGACCTTATATTAGGCGTGACGTCATAGTAAACATTTCCCGTAGAAATTAGGCCCCGCCTCCATACTGTAACCTTAACTGTGCTGCGAAAAATTTGAACCTTGCCCATAACTTTTGATTAGTGGAGCTATGACTTTCATATTTCACGAGTATTCCTTGTGACAAGTCCTTTCTGTAGGTAATACTAAATTAGACATTTTGCCCTTTCTCTTGGAGTTTGACCAACTCTTACACAAAAATTCCACACTTTAACCTCGGAAATATCTTTTGAACAGTAGATACTTTACATATATATTCTTTTTTGAAAGACCTTTTATTTGATACCAACAATCTTGACCTTTTGACCTTGACCTTTGAGATTTTTCCTACTTGTGAAAAAAACTTTAACATTGGCCATAACTTTTGAATGGTTAAGGATAGGGTTTTCATACTTTACATATTTAATCCCTGAGAAAAGACCCTTGATTGGATACCAAAATCTTTTACCTTAACCCTAGAGTTTGGCCTACTTTTAAAAAAAGCAAACCTTGACCATAACTTTTTAAGGATTAGGGTTAGTGCTTTCATACTTAACAAACTCAATCCTTTTGACAAGAACTTTCATTTGATAGCAAGACCTCTGACCTTGGAGTTTGACCTAATTTTAATCTTTTTAACCTTTGCCATAACTTCAGAATGGTTAGGGCTAGGGCTTTCATACTTTACATATGTATTTTATGCGGCAAGACCTTCCATTATAACAAGTAACCTTTACCTTTTCACCTTGAAAATTTTTGTACTTATGAAAAAATAAACTTTCACCTTGGCCATAACTTTTGAACACGGGGGGCTAGTGGTCTCATAATTCACTTATGTAATCCATTTGAGAAGACCTTTCATTTGATACAAAGAACTTTGACCATTTGACCTTGACTTTTGAGTTTGACCTACTTTTAAAAAGCAAACCTAATTCATAACTTTTTAAAGGCTTAGGGCTAGTGTTTTCATACTTTGCATATATAATTTTTGTGACAAGACCTTTCATTTGATAGCAAGACTTTTGACCTTGAAGTTTTACCTACTTTAAAGAAATAACATTGACGACAACTTCTTATTTGTTGGAGCTAGGGCTTCCATACTTTGCATAAGTATTATTTGAGGCAATACCTTTCATTGGATACCAATTACCTTGACCATGAAAATTTCCTTACTTTTTAAAATTCATTAACCTTGGCCTACTTTCATATCTAACAATTGTATTTTCAATTAGAATACCATACTTTTGGTACCAATATATCAATTTTGCATTTAAGAAAACACATCTTGTTTATTTAGCAAAAGCAGAAATGATCGTATTTGTGTGGAAGAAACCTCAGGTAGTGTAGATTTAATTTTGTTCAAATCATGACCCGTGGGGGAAGGGCTAGGCCACAACAATGATTCCAAGTTTTACATAGATATGTGTAGAAAAAATCTTTAAAAAGTTTCTTCTCAAGAATAAAAAATGCATGATTATTCATATTTATATGAAAGCATTTTCAGGTAGTGTAGATTCTAGTATGATCAAGTCATATCCCCTTGGGGTAAGGCAAGGCAACAATGCAAGTTCAAATGTAAAGGGCAATACAGCCACAGGTAGTCAAAGAGATATACAAGCATCCTAAGTTAATGTAGATTTAAGTTTGTTCAAATTATGCCCTCTCCACTTTAAGGATTTGTTAGGACCACTTTTGGGTTTAAACTATTTAATAATGAACTGATGTCTGGTTTCAATCCAGCCACAGTGCTCAGATGAGCTGTATGGCCAATGGGCCTCTTGTTATATTAATCACTAGTAATGCACTTAGCTATAAGTATGTTAGAAAGTCACAATGGTGCCTCAGTTAGCATGATTATGAATTTATTCTTGCATCTAAGAACGACTCTCCTGGTTCTGTTTATAATGGAAAAGGCCAGCCCAATTTCAAAATAATTCAAACATAAATTATTATATGAACACAGTTCGGTATAATTTTCTCCTTTGACATGTAGGTAGATTTTCATAGAATTCAGTGATCAGCCTGAAGAGAAAAATATACCCTCCTGCGCTCACATATTTCAAGGCCCTTAAAGTGTGAGGTCGGACCAAATTTCTATGAGAATTGAATGTAAATATGGTGCATGGTACCCCTACCCACATAAAAGATCTGTATCTTCTAAATTGCTTTTTTTGTTAAAGTGATATTCCATTAGGGTGCACATATCAATTATCAGTTGCACTGAATAATTAGAGTAAAATTCAGACATTGTTTTTGGTCAATTTACCAGCAGCATGCCAAATTCTCTTTTGCAGTTAATTCTTTTTTGTATCTTTTACAGTCAGTTTATTTCGTGATGAAATGGACGGTACTCTTCGAAATTAATGTCTTAAAAACACAGGATTGAAATTCTGTTTTTAATTCGATTTTCAGTCCACCAATTAGAATGCTATTTTTATATGCAAAGATATCGATGTATAATCCAAAAGACATCTCCAGAGGATGCTCATTCCTGCATATCACTTCATCCTACCTCTATTTTAAAGGTCCGTGTATTCTCTACTCCAAAAGGACAATACATGTTTAGAACCAATTTTGGCCCCCTAAAAATCAGCATTTTAGACACTCAGATATGTTTAATTGATATTCATATTGTAGAAGGGATTATATTAGATATATTTCTGACATATTTTTCTCATTTATATGCACTCACTGGCTGTAAATGATGACGGAAATAACACTTTTTTATATATCTAACCAAAAAAGCCAAAAATACATCTTTTACTTTATGTTTTTTCTTATGAGAAACATAAAGCGCATTGTAGAACATGCAAAATTTTTCTTTCAGTAATTAGTATTGAATAGATCCATCTTTAGTAAAAAATTAAAGTATACTCTAGCTTGCGCTCAATATTTTCTGGAAGAAAGACTGCTTGAAAATAAGCAGTTTTATACAAAATATGCTAAAATTGCGGGAAAACATTAACTTTATGATGTCATATTTCTACGAGGGTTGATCCAAAAGTAATGTCACAACTTTGATAAATTTGCTATAAATCAACGTAGAGCAGCAAAATTATACACGATGGAAGCTTTATATATTTCAAACCAGGCCTGAAAAATTCAATGGAATATGATGTATACTTTCCAAAATATCGGATTTTAAACAGTTTATGTTTATGGTAGTCGCCGCACCTAAATATAATGTCATATGACATATACGCACCGTCAGACTTTAAAACATTTCCCCTTCGTTTCATTAAAAAATATACCGGTCACGGTAGCCTAGTAGTAGAGCGTTCGCTTCGTGATCGGGAGGCCAGGGTTCGATTCTCGTTCGCGGTGCCGCGTCATACCTAAGACGTAAACAAAGGTAGTGACTGTTCCTTCGCCAAGCGCTCGGCACTAGAAGTGAAAGTCACGGGTCTTTCGGATATGACCTTAAAAACGTAGGTCCCGTGTTACGGTAGGTGCTGGCACGATAAAGAACCCTCACTGCTCAATGGCCCTGAGTGCCGAGTATAGGTCTAAATTTGAAGCCCTTTACCGGCATACGGTGACATCTCCATATGAGTGAAAAATTCTCAAGAGGGATGTTAAACAATATACAACCAATCATTAAAAAATATTTGTTGTTTGCAAACACTTTCACCAAATCAACTTTCTTTAAGAGTTCTTAATTCGTACCATTATACACTCACTCTTGTTATCATTAAGCCCTCTGTCAATTTTTTTTAACAGTAGCATAAGACAAACTTAAAAATGCACGTGTCACTCTATACGTCTGTCTTTTCTGACAACGTCAGACAGTGTCACCATTGAACGTTTCCGTCCGATCTTCTATCTTTTGGTCTTCTTGTCCTCTGCTGACCATTCAGGGACCCATGACTCGCTTTTAAATTGATGAAATCATCTATTAAGATGGCTCTTATTTACATTCTTTATTCTGTAAGTCTGGTTAAATAACGTAACTGTCGCTTGTGATGATTCCCGTATTTTGAAGCAAAAATGCATTACAACTCGTCGAGCCGTTATTTTTCCCATTTCGACAATCTCTTTTTTCAATTCAACAGAGTAAAACAGAGAGTTTTATGAAAACAAATACCAATGCCGTCATTTAATTTTAAATTTAAGACTAGAAAATGACGAGAATTGTGTCTTTTCAAAAATTGGGAGATTAGCTGCTTTTTTTGGAATCTTTATAATGTGTTTGTCTTTTTCATACTAGGAAAAAATACACTTTAAAACGTGACGTTCCGTTGTGACGCGGCGACACCCCCTATGCTCTATGTTTTAAACATCTATAAAATAAATTCAAATAAACATTACTAAATTAAAATTTTAATGTTAATCAGATTTATATTTGTTCATCTTTTAGTATATTGTATTTGATAATCTGACGCCAAATATAAAAGATATGGACACTGTGACATTACTTTTGGATCAACCCTCGTATATATACGGCATTTTGATCAAATTGAAAATTAACAATAAAGGTCGCATGTATAGCTGTGCAAAGTAAAGCTACATGTATATATGAATTAAAAGTAAGATATTCATTTTAGGGGGCCATTTGAGACACTTAACACATATTGCTCTTTGCAATATGATATTGAATACTATTCGTTATCTCCATTTCTGGAGAAATTTCTGCTTTGTTAACATATGTTGTTTTTATCAAGCCCTAATCCTGTGTTACATGTCTCGATAACATTACAAGTTTCAAATTTTTCGGAATTATTTCAGGCTTTCTAGTATGTAAGATACAGAAGTGTTAAAAATGGCTAAATAAGAAAAAAAATACCTGTGACTCATTCGGCTATGCATCGGGAAAACCTTTTATGCTTTAGTAAGAAAGGGTATTTAAAGAATCTTACCATAAACATAAAAATAGGCAAATGTAAGTGATTGAATTGATAAGCTTGAAACCCCTTTCAAAAAGACCGTTCACGGTAGGTCAGTCGAAAGACCGCTCACATCAATACATGAAGTTCAATTGCAGAGTCAGACTGACATTCATTTGCAAAAATTGAAGGAAAAACAGAGTAAATCCTTTACGGTAGGTCACTCGTCAGCTTTTTGGAAAAGTTCACGCAGGACCTCTTACTTCAAAACTATTTATCAAAATTCAATTTTTATAACATATTTGATTTCAACAATGTTAATGTTTTAACATTCAACGAAAAACTACTCAAAAAGCTACAAAGAAGCAAGATTTGTGAGGGACTATTTTTTGTGGTGGAAGGATAATTAGCAAAAAATTCTGCAAATCTGCACATTTATTAAATTTAATATTTTGGAACTTTAGCCTTACATACTTTTACTCAGAGAATATTTTTCATTATAAATATTGCTATGAATATTTAATATAGGTCTTAATTTATATTTTCAGAACCAGTTTTACACATTCCTTCAACAAACTTTGCCAAAAATGAAAATATGTCAAATAAGTAAGTATAAAATTTACATCATATTTTGCCTGAAAATCACATATTTTGACAAATATTTCAAAATTAACATCACTGACCTCAACTTTTTCTTTTATTATTTTAAAGTACTCGATACTTGTGACTGATCAGCACTTAAGCCGTAAAAGCTTGATTTAAGAAAATTTTTTATTGCCTATTTAGTTTTTTAATACCCCAAAATATATTCCTTTTTAGTCCAAAAACGTCACGCAATGATTTACGCGCATTAATTTGCAAGATTTTTTTTCAATGATTCATACTATTCAAAATATTTTACGTAAAATAAGATAATATATTTTGCCATGGTTACATCTGATAAAATATAATTAAGTTTTAAGTAATTAACCAAAGATTTAAGTTTTAAGTGCAGAAAGGTCAACTTCATTGTATCGTAGATCAGTAAGATGAACACTGACCACCTATTTTTCTGCGATTTTGAGTCACTCTATATGAATACTTATCCAAAATATACTTCTCAGTAAATCCTTGATGAAGCAAATTTCACGAGTGAAATACCTTAAGTATGAATTTCATAATACTATGTGGAACTGCCGTGTCAAGAAAGAGTTAGAATGTCGAACTTGCGCTTCTTTTGGATTATTTTTCGTAAAAGCGTATATAAAAATAAATCATGACGTTGTACTACCTATATGTATGTTTTCTCAATTTCCTTAAGAATTTCTTAAAACTGTCTTCATTTTCGACAAACCAGAAAAAAACAGCTATTTTATTCTCCAAATCATTTACCTAAAAAAATCCGAGGCAGGTAAATTCATCTAAGGAACTATATGTCTTTCTGTTTCATTAATTTATTATTATCTTGTGGCTCTAAAAATTTGTTGGCATACTGTGGATTTAGAAGATTACGGAACTCATATCTACCATGGTACTGATTGATTGACTTATTTATGAATTTAAGAATGCCAAAACCTGTCTCAACTTTTTTAAATGCAATTATTTTGATAACAACAGTATTTTTAGGCATTACCTAATGCTTTAAATATATTAATATAACTAGGGTTTTTCCAATACATTATTTATAGAAAACTTTAAAGAAGATACCCATAATATAATCTTTAGATTTCTACTAATGGTTTTCCCATCCTATTTTCTTGGATAAAACAAATGCAACGAAAAAGATGATTAAGAAGATTACCCTTTACATAAATTGGAATACAGATGATTATTTGTGACGTAATCTGTAGTAAATGTTATTCTCAACCTTGGAAAACATATTAAAGCTTAAAAATGCAATGAAATATGTTAAACAAGAACAAAAACTGATATGTTAATAACGTACAAAGCATATGTTCAAAGAATGTCTTCTGGAGTACTTAGTATGTTTTAAACGTGTATTGAGTTAATTACTGATTGGTTCATTTAAACTATATTCTTAGATTTAACAATGCTTGGACTTTCCTGAACATTATAATTTCTTATCCTGTACATAAGGAAAAAATCGTTCACAAATTTGACTTGATGTAGAAGTAATGAAAATACATGTCTTTAAATGAATCGAAGTCTTACAAAAATGAATACTAGGTTATTACATGTATCTACTTAGTTATTTTTGCATTACTAATGTTTAGCCAATATAATTTCATGTTTCCATCGCAATATAAAAAATAATCAACCTTACATTTCTCAAAGCAACATAATGTGACATACTTCTTTATATGATTAAAATTCTCACTTAAAGCATGTTCTTGAATTTCAACTTACTATTTATAAATCATTTGAAAAGGGCCATCCTTAACAAATCATATGATATTTAATTGAGAAGACCTTGATATTAAATGTAAATGTATATACAAAAATATTATTCAGAAAAAATATTTCAATTTAACTCAATAAATATAGAGAAATTTTACAAACAAATTTCAAAATATTTCAGACCCTTGGTTTATCTCATGCCAATAAATCATTTAAAAGGAATTTTTGTTTGTCTTTAAATATACAGGCGTCTTCCCAAAAGTATGCACTCAGGCAACAGGCAAAACTATTTCGGGGTTCTTATTCAAGGCAGACTTGGACTTGGTCTTCTTAAAAGCCGGAATGGGGATTATTAACTTTTGTGGTTTATGGTAAAGAAATGTAATTTAAGAGTTGTGCTACATGTACACATCTCTTTCAAATGCGACTATAATACGCCTCTTTCATTCTTACATTTTTACAAGCATGATATTCATGAAAATCGAAGGACCCCACCTTTAAAACACAGCTTCGCATTTTGTCTGTTGCAATCATTTGGTTGCTTCAAATGATAGAGACAGAAGAGAATAGTATAATATAATTTTTATTTTTTAAATTGAGGTTCAAACATTAACGAGCTCGAGTGACCGGGGGGAACTGATAATGAGCATAATTGAGACTTGTTCTTTCGTCTAAAATATAAAATTGCAAATAATAAAGGGAAATATTTTCTGAAGAAAATTCAGTCTTTATAATAATGTGTAATAAGTACTAGAAAGGTAATATCTCTTTACAGGGGTTTGATGACAATTATTGACTGGGTACTGAGTATGAGGTCAAGGATTTGTTGACCTGAAAAATAAAATACCAGAGGCCACAGGCCAAGGGCAATACCTTTACCATTAGGTCCTTCAAATCATGTGTTGTCCAAGTCCCAGTCTATAACTGTTTTGTTATACCCCTCACTTAAGACTTCATTTATGCACTTTGTATTATCATTATTATTTAATATATAGACAATTTCGGCTTAATTGATAAAAATAAACAATTATAACCGAGAACTAGAGCAAAGCTCGTTGCAAAGCAACGAGTAGGTCTTCCGTCCTGTTTTGACCTAAAGTGACGTCAACAAAAGAAAGCAATGAGCTTAGTCGTCTCCAGTCACTTTATAATTTCAATTTTGCATCAAAACTTTAAAAAAATAAACTATTTTTGGCTACTAGTGATGTCGATGGACGGAAAATTAAGTTTTATGCTTCCAGTGACATATGTTACCCAAAAACTTGTCAAGAACGGCAAAAATATGCATGTTCTGACTACTTCCGGTTTGACCTGAAGTGACGTCGCCGGACGCATTTTGACGACTTCAATAGATTAAGCTTGACATTTTGAACAAATTTGCTTCTTGGGTGTATTACAAATTCTCAATACTTTTTGAGATATCTGGAAAAAAATTTTGGCCCCTCTAGATCCCTTAATTTAGGGGTCAGCCCTTTTTTTGAGATATCATTTGAAAGATCTTGTAATTCTGCACAAATTTTGTTCAATATGTTTTAACAAAATATTTTTAGTTTAGAAGATAAAAAGCAAAATATGTGTAAATTTTCGCTCTTTTAGGCGTTCTAATTTTTGACCCCTATATAGCACCATTTTGAATAGAGAAATCGAAAAACAAAAACCGCCATGCACAACTTCAATCCTTGTATTATCTAAAATCAGTAAAATTTCTGCTCCAGCTTTAGCCGTCTCTGAGCCTTTGTCTGGAAACGAAAGCCTATAAATTTTCGTTTAAAGGGAAATAACTCAAAACCGGAAGTGACTTTTTAAAATTTTAGATAGCATTCTGATAGAGTTTGGTAACGTCTATAAACTCTAAAAATTTGAGCAAAATCCATTGAGAAATGAGTGAAATATGAGGCCTCAAAGTTGGCGTCTAGGAAAAGGAAAAAAAAAGAATAATAAGAATAATCTTAATCATCAGAATCAGTAGAAGGTCTTCCGTTGGAAACGGAAGACCTTAAAAATAGAAAAAAAAATATTTATCACATATTAATGTCAAATCTTGTAAAGAACAACAATGTTTATTGAAGTGCGACCAATTCATAGAAAAAAAAATAAGTTCGTGTCTATTCCATTTTTTTCCTAAGTTTGTATTTTGTGTTCTTGACATTTTTATTAAATAAAAACTCGGAAAAAAGTTACACCGTATGCGGGTTTGACGCTAGAAGTACATGAAACAGACAGAATGGTGTCTGCAACGAGTTCTTGGAGAAAAATGAGTAGAAAAATGAAAACAACAAACAGCTAATGAATTCCTCTCATGAAAAAGTGTTGCAAATAGATTGACAAACATAAGAATGATTACTATTGATAACCACGGCATTAAGTTAGCAGCATGCAATAAGTTGAAAATTGTACCACAAAACTGGGTCAACCGGTGTTGAGTGGATTTGGCATGAACACTTAGGCACCGGATGATTACTATGCTATATGAGAGCCAATGACTGTTTGTTATTTGATTTATAACTTGGAGACTACTCCTACAACGTTCAGTATAAAAACAGCAAAAATCATTAGTTCGAGGTAGGTCCTATGCAAATCGTTCTACAATAGAACCAAAATCAAAACTATCATTAACACTGGTTAACACTGTACAACAATTGTAGTTTTGTGCAAAAAGAAATATATTATCTAACACTATTAGTAATATAATTAGTATGTGAATCTTCAGAATTTATAGAGTGCTATTGACAGAAATCTGATATTTCTGCAAGAGGTTTTGACGTAGACGTTGTTTAATTATCTAAAGCAGTTTTGTGCTCCCATACTTTTTTCATAATGCCAAGTTATGTTTTTAAACTGAACAGTGCTTGAGATACAAGGTTTAAAAGACGGACGGACAGAAATACAAAATTTTATACTTTACTTAGGTGATTGGTAAGTGCCGCTCTGCTAAAGGCGACACAGAAATATACATATATGCATATGTACTTTTCTTATTTTTCAATGGCATTTTGCATTATTTAACTACCTTAAAGGTGGTGTCTGGCCACCTTTAGTGCAATAAGAACAAAATGTACACATTTCTTCAAATGGCTAAAATACATTATATTTTAATCATATTTCTTGTTTTAATGATAAATGCATTGTCAATAAATATACATAATTGAATACATTGAATACAACTTCAACTCCTTGATTCCAGGCAAGGAAAAATGAGAACCATCAAAGTATAAAATTAAGAATTTGTAAGTCTGACACCGATATCTTATTTTATCTACCAAAAGTTTGATTATCATCAATGAAACACAAAGAAAATTAGACACATTAAATCGATATGAATGACCTTGTTTTAGTATATACTACTGAGTATACTGTATCAAATAAACATTTAAAATTTTTATCACGTCTGAGCACCATTTCAAAAGGATTGAAATTATTGAGAGTAGGCTAGGAGATTTACTGAATAAAAAACTTTTTTTCAATTTGCCCATGTTGTCAAAATGCATTTTTTCAGAGTAAAGAAAACAAATCAACATAATAAAATATTTTAGACACTTCGATGTTTGGTTGTCCTCCCAACGAAGGGAACCATAATTGGGTCCGTATTTTTAGGAGATAATTTTTTTCCTTAAATTTAAACATATTTGTTAACGGGATAAAACGAAGAAAAAAAACATCGTGTAATGGGATATGAAAAAATGAGTCGGGCCATTTCTAGTCAGTAGGTCGGAAGATAGGGCAGCCAAAAATTTATTTCAAAAAGTGGTCTTAACAATATAAGGCTAGTACATGTTCCATCACATACTTAGTGATGCAAAATTTCTGAACATTTGGCACTATTTTGAAAAACAAACATAGGATTTCGAGAGGGGGGGGGGGGGGGGTAGCCTTCCACTTTTTTTTTGCGAAGATAGGCATGGAATAGGCAATGGAACTTTCTTTGTAAACATTGTGCTATCTTCTAAAATTCAAAGAGAAAACTCAATATATTCTATCAAACTTCGTCGTACGTGGGTGAGAGCTTACAACTTTGTCAACATAATGAGACATGATGCGTTTTTATGTCCAAAATACTACTTCATACAATGTGTGGAACGTCGCAAACAATCTCAAATTTCTTTGGAGTGCATGAAGGATATCCTATTACTGACTAATTTTTCTATCTAACTGTTGAACAAAATTGACATTTGTACCAACTTTTCGAATGTAATACATGTAATTACAATGTGTTTTTCATGCATTGCATATTGTTTAACATTTTATAACCATCCTCATTGCAGAGCCCCTTTTAAAAACATCTTCTATCGCTACTTAAAAGAGATCTGCCGTAAACACATATGCATAGGACATTTTTGTTATCTTTTTCTTGAGTTTCAAAGGAATCAACAAATTATCAAGACGTGTTCCATGTAAAATTAAATATAATCATGGTAATAAACGCATCTATCCACAGAAGAACTCTAGCGATAAACAGAACAGTTTTTCCCGATTTGCTGGAGTAGGGTTGAAATCGCGTTTTTTTTTCATTAATCAGACGATGCGATGCAAAAAAAGTAGTAAGTTTATATAACCTGAGTTTTATTACTTAATAACTTCTTGTCTTGATGTTGTTATTGTCGCATTTATTCTAAAATTAATGTCATTTGAAATACAATGTATGTGTGACAGAGGAATGGCGGGCGTAAGGAACACATGGCCTCAGGAAGACCCCCATATGAAAAATTAAATTTTCAAGAATAGAGAATAAGGATAAGAAAAAAAGCAAAACAAATTGTTGTAGCTATATTATCAATGAACCGAACTGACATCATTTTCACTGTATTTTTCATCTCGTGAATGCTAAAGCTGCATAGTTCTAACTTGATTGAATTTTTTTCTCCTAATTAAAACAAAATAAACTGAATTTTTTTTTTTTACTAATTTTGGTCCCTAACAGTAGGTAATGAGTGCATTAGCACTTTAAGTAACTTTGGGCTTTTTGGTAGAGTATTAATGTGCATTCTTGGTATTTCTTATTTTGCATCAGACTAGATCCATTATGGCGTGCGAATCCCCCTTAAATGTCGCAGTAAGAAGTCGTGTGTGAAAGATAATCAGATAAAATATGATCCTCCCCTGATTGTACATTGACCTATTTCTGTCTTTTAAAAAATATTTCGTCGACCGTTGTTATCTTTAACCACAGCAAGGTAAATAGGTTTCAAATTTTTAGATTAACAGCTTTCCTATATCTTGTACTTTGATTCACCTTTTTTATAGGTTAATAATAATGTCATATATTTCATGATACCGATTTCGAAATTGTCAAGAATTATTTGCAACAATGAAGCATATTTAGATTCCACTCCTTCTCTCAACTTCTAAATTTTAAGGCATTTTTCAAATTCTTTTCATTAGATCTACTTGATTATTTATTTGAGGTCAAGTCTTTTCTCCTTGATGCAACAAAAATGAGTATATATAAAATACAGGATTACTGTCTTGAAATATAAGCGGTATTTGGGCGAGGGTAAGAAAACGTGATAGAGGGTGAGACTTTATCTTTACGTGTTGAGTTACTGTTTGAGGTTAAATGTATTTTATTTTTAATCTGGAATCCAGAAAATTGGAAATGAAAGTTTTTTTTATGGATACAAATGATTTAGCTGGTTTTCAAGGGTATGGATTCCCATCCTAAACCAGGTTATACAGAAATACTTCCTCTTTGGATTTTAAACCAACTAGAGGCTGGAATACAAACAAAATTGAATTATAAACAAACTACTGATGGCAACGAGTTTGTCAACCTGACTTCAGTTTAGTAAAAACAACGTATTTATGTCCAGTGATAGGCAGATAAGGTATCATCTAAGATAAGCTTTTTAATACCAATGTATTGCAGTTTTGTTATCGACAGGATGTTTTGTTTAATATAACCGTGTTTTTGAGAACATGTTTGGTAATTTTACAGCCAGAGGCGTAATTAAATTTCCTTTTTGCAATGGCACACACTTAAAAGATCTTATCCTTGTTTGAGTATGAATAAAGGATATGTTCCCTGACTTAAAATCGTTGTGCTGCTGCATTTAAATCGCGAGAGTGACTTTATAACTCAGAATGTTTCTGAGTTTTGTGTAAGTTATTGGTGTGTAAATCTCAGACTTGTCAGGTAGGCATATTCCATGAAGCGGGCTAGCGCTTCATGAAAAATATGCCTAAGTGCATTTGTTTGTGATTAAAACACAATAATTTACACTGAACCTAAAAACATTCCTTATAACATGTTACATGGTTTAAAGCACAAAAAATGTATTCAATATTTGAATTCCTTGATTCCTTAAATTGCTACAATTTTACAATCTGATTAAAATACAGATCTCATTAGTTTAGCCAAAATATGTATTGAAATCAATTTCACCGTTGGCTTAGCAGTAAAACAGAGTGAATGTAACTATTAATAAGACATACTAAGAAAAGGTCAAAAGATTTCGACATGAACCCAGTTTCAGAAAATTTTAACAAAAAAAATGCGAATTTTATTAAAGCAGCAGCATTTTTCAGCATTTTTCAAATAATACAAACTAAGTATCCAAAAACAATTAAAAGCATTTTTTAAAAATTATTTTAACGAGGATATGCCCATTCGATATTGAATTTTTTGTGACCTCAATTCGGTACACATAATATGCATTTATTAGGTTTTCATTGATTGGACAGAGAAGGAAATAATATATTACTTCAATAAGTTACATGTCTGTGATAATAAAACAACTTAATAAAAATTAATTCAGTATTAAAAGATTCCCGTCTCTTGCACCTCTATATTCCTTAGGAGCCTTTACATTGCCGCGCAAAGAAACTCCTTCATTTTAAATGTAATAGGCAAGTGACCACTTTTTGTAGAGAAAATCCTTTGATAAATCGTATTTTATAAGCAAAGAGTCAGTTGTCAATACATGTTAAGTTTATCTGGTACGGTGTCATTTTAACATGTAAGTTAAAATCAACGAAATGCAAAAGAAATACATGTTTATTTGAACTTAAAGAAAACGGAACATATAAATTCATATCAACATAACATGAAAACATATCTACCTATGACTGTACTGCACGGAGTTGAGGGTAGGGCCTTCTTTAAAAAAATGCATGGTTGCCCTTGCCTGTCCAACTGGTAAAAGAATGGTCCGACTCAAACTATATTTTTACTCCAGGAATAATGATGATGATGATGATGATGATGATGATGAGGGTTGAGGGTATTAATTGTAAGGAAACAATAATTAGTTCTATGTATTCTGTACTAAATATTTTTAAAATTATGCATTGACATTTTCTACATGAAATATATCTTACATGTACCTTTCAACGGACCCATATGTTCATACTTAGTCGGAAGGGGGTAAACATACATTTTTTTTAAGTCGGCCTTACATTTAAAAAAATTCAACCCAGGAAATCTGTTATCAACCGAGGCGCAGTTGAGCTTGACAATTGTTTTAAATGGTAAAAAGTATAGATTTTTTTTTTGAATATTACCCGTTGTCTAGCAATGTTGACAGTTGGTAAGATGAATATAAAAGTTCCATTATTCATCGGGTAATAGGGTTTTTGAACAAATGTATCTCGACGAACCAGATTAAAACAAATTTACAGGAAAATTTAACATGGACATTATAATATTACATAATACAACTAATAATTGAACTTCGGGTCGTCTTAAAGCCGCTCAAACCAATGTGCTTACTATATTCTGCTATCTTCAATTCATTTTATCGTAAAAACCTGCATACGTGTAGGCAAGCATGTTAATTTCCTTTTAGATCACCAGTTTAACAAAAATGAATATTCTAGATATTCTTAGTTCACAAGAATAGTTTCAAGTTAAGAATTAGTGAAAATTAAGTAACAGTGTTACATGTATTCACACGTACATCAATAACGTGTAATTTTTCATCCAGTATAACTGTGCATTTTGTCAGTTTGTACGTAATATCGTTGGACGCAATTTGTACCGATGAATGATGTAAAATAGAATGAGAGTAGGCACATATTATCGACGCTGATAATATGTACAAAACGACAAGATGTACTGACATATTGTCTCATTTACCATACGGGTGAAACACAATATAGGGAACAGTAAGGTTGCACTTGGGGGTAAAAAAAAATTATGTCTTTATTTTGCCCCCGAAATCTTTTTTTCCTAAAAAATAGAGTATCTAAAGGATCTGAAACATAAACGGTTTTGTGACATTCACATTAGAACTTTTTTTACAAGCTGATGATAACCTCATTTTCACAGGTTACGGACACTACAAGTGTTGTTTTCTTTGAAATAAATATTGAAAGATATTTAGAATGTAGGTACACTGATCAATAAAGTTAATTAACCAAGTTTTAGGGTTACGGAAACTACACAATACTTTAATTTTTCACAGGCCTGAGAATGAAGTTTTTGTTTTTCAGGCCTTTTCCTAACTTTTTTCAGCATTTCTTTCTCGTTTTAGTTTCTTCCATTTTTTTTCTTCAGATCTGAACTTTATCTTTTAAAAGCATACCATAACCAATATACTTTGAGTAAATATATACACAGGTAACTTTATACAGGTGTTGAGTGCGAGTAGAAAAGTCAAACCTTGAAGAATAAAGCTCACTACTATTTCTTCAATTATTTTTTTTTTATTCTGTGAAGCATTCTATTCTTCTTCAAACTGTTAAATATAAAATACTTTTTTTTCTGAAATTGGTGTAGTTTTAGTTAATTTCTGTTTTGCATTTTTTTTGTAGTGTCCGTAACCAAATTATTTCCCCACTGTTTAACATTTTGAATGCAAATTTACTTGCATTTAATACATTTTAAGATATTACCTAATAAGCAACTAGACAATTGAAGCAATATATCACAAAAATATGGTTATGTAGCTCGTGATAATAATTTCTAACTATATTTTTATATTTCATTGTGGGTGTCCAATGTTATTTTAGTACTTGCAGTAAAGAAAAAAACACATAATCTATAGCAAATCCCACTTATAAACACCTTTTTATCTCCAATCTCTAAATTTAATTATAAACTGTTTTAAAAATTTATCTGTAAATTCTATGGAAAAAAATAAAGATATTTCATTTTTCAACTTTTGGTTACGGAAACTATACCCTCTACAAGTTATTTAAAATGGTATGAAACTTAATCTTAATAGTGGAATTTCAACAATATTTCTTAAATGTATCACCTTGACTTAAACAATGAAAAATAATGACATGCTATTTGACTTAAATCCTAGGATGTCAATAGCATCTGCCAATATCAAGGTTATGTAACACCAAGGATCTTGTATCTGGAAATGGTGCAATCTGACTCTCCCAAATTAGTTGCATTATCAATATGAGGTAGAAAAATAACGTATCTGACTAACTTGTTAAACAAACCTCTGACCCTGGTTAATAAACTAGAATTAGTGTTTTAACACCGCCTGTTTCAAACTGCCTCAATTACAGGTTACGGACACTACAGGGTTCTGTAGTGTCCGTAACCACATTTGTGATGATAACAGAGAAACAGTGGTGATGATCAGGAAAATTACAACACATCTCAGTATCTATATGGGATGCTTATCTAGGAAATTAGTTTAGAAATTTATAGAGCCTTCCAATTTCTCAGAATTAAAGTGGTTACGGACACTACAGTTTTTTGTAAAACTTAATTTTCCACATTAAAACATGATGAAATTTCATTACAATGGTTACAGTAGCCTAACTTTTTTCTGTAAGTAACAGAGCATTAATACTGTGATTTTAGACAGATATCTGCGAAAATAAATGATATGGACATTATTTTTATTTGGCATAATGAGAGTAAAATTATATGAAAAATGCATAACAATCCCCCCCCCCATTACATTTTCTTTCATATCTCCAAAAGTTGTTATTATTGAATTATTATAAATTGCATGTAAAGAAAATAACATTTTTTAAAAATCATATATAACAATGTGGTATTCTTAATGCACCATATATTGTTTCACCCGATAACATACTTAAGCTGAATTTTAATTACACTAAAAATCCTAATGTATACATATGTATTTAACTAACACATGATTAAAGAAATTATTTTATCATGAAAATATTACATGTACTCTTTTCGAAACATAGGTATACAAGGTGCCGACAGAAAGGCAAAGATACATATAATGGATCATCTGAAAAATGTTATCTTCATTTTCATTTTGATCGACATGGAGGTAAGAAAATCTAGCAAACAAAGTAGATACAACATAGATATCCAAACATCAATATTAATCAGATTTAAGCGTCAATCGTAATTTTCATTTTTTGAAAGTGTATAGTAGTATAAGGTTATTACATGTATATCCCCTGTTAGAAAAGTAGGAGGGTACATGTTTATATTGATTGGAGTGCCCTCCGTCTGTAAGTCCGTCTGTCAATCTGTAACATCTTTGGGTACTCATTTCGTATCCGCAACTTTTCTTATAAATTATGGAATTTTAAGAGATTTTCACATAATCTTTGTTACATAGTATCATTGTGCACCTCTTTTAAAAAATAAATATGGTACACATTTTCTGGGTTTCCCATAGTAAAACATTGATACTTCCATTCTTTCTTTTATATTAAAGAAACATTCTTTTATCAGCAACTCGATTCATACCATTGAATAAAATTTGATGATACTTTCACAGATTCTTCCTTTCATATTGTCATGGTGCACAATTATTTTAATTTTTGATTTGACACTTATTGGGGTCTCCCAAAGCAATACAAAAAATTTGCTATTATAATGATTTGGGAGGTATCACATTTTGTGATTTCAGTGCTCACAGTACCTCTATTTGAACTTATATTAAGGATTGAATATTTCCAAAGTTATCAAAACAAATGTACAAAATATCATGTTCCTTTAGGCAGCAAAGTTGTTTCACCAATATAAGTTATTTGACTTCTTTTTTGTATTAATAGTTTAAAATTTCCCAAGATGATTTTTCATATCATTGTACGTAATTTAAAAATAGTGAGAAATATTCAGTTAAGTCTCTACATTCATAGCGTATAAGAAAGAGAGTCTGTCCTTAAGGTGTGCAGTATTATCTCCCATCATACGTTATGATTTTTGCTTACTTGTATTTTATCAAAGCTTTATGGTTGTACATTAGTAATCCAGGGTACATGTATCAAATATTTCAATGTTATGCGGAGGAAAAAATACATTCTGCCAATTATCCATTTATTTTAATAATTAAATTTTCATCTATTTTGATAGAGGAAGGTGTGGAGTTCAAATTTAGATGTCGAGTTCTGTGGAGTTTCAAAGTTGACAAGAGAGGTGGTTAAAAACTGCCCAGCAGACGAAGAAAGATGGAAAAGTTCTTCTCAACAAAAAAACTGTTCATCATACCAAGACAAATGTTCGGGAAATCTTACATATCACTGTGTCATAAATCCCTGGCAGAATTTAACAGTGGAGGTCTGTGCCCCACCTACTCGCATTCGAGCAGGTAAATTTTGCAAAAAAAGGTTGAAATTACTGGTGAAAATGTTATCCATTGTCATTTAAAAGTTGAATATAAAAAATAATATTTCAACCAGAAAAGTTGTTGCTTTTGAACATAAAAAAGATTAGAACATGTGAAAATGTCTATCATTTTCATACATATTCAGACTAAGGGCACTGTAAAATCACATATTTTCGAGGTTTGAGAAAAAAAAATTTTCGTTCGTGGGAATTAGAATTCTTGGTGGTCATAAATTCGTAGGTCTCTCCATACCTCAAGACAATGAAAAAAAACCCACATGAAAATAGGTTATTTCACAATTTAGTAATTTAAGATCATTTTGGGCGTAAATGTACCCCATAAGGTAGAGAAGGATATGGAGATAACGAACAGTTTTCAATCTCAAAGTACATAAAACAATAAAAATTAGGAGCAGAGCAAATATGGACGCCCGAAACACCGGAGTTATGATCAGGTGCCACGGAGGAGTGATCATCCCCTGCTGACTGATCACACCCGCCGTGTGCACTTTGTCATGATCAGGAAATAAGGGAAAAATCCGTCGTCAATTCAGAGTATAAATAATGGATTAACAATTGCCATGAAAAACGTTCGTCAGGACGTGACTTAATGATATATTTTATTTGCTGACAAGGTCATTGTCAATCGCTCCGTGATTTAAAGTTCATTTTTTAAACCTCGACTGGCACTGACTAAAGTGTAAAAAAAATAGGGTCATCTGTTCTCTCTTCAAACGCTTGACTATGAAGCGATTTTTACAGATCCTTCGATGAGACCTTAAAACCAGTTTACGTCCCATGTAACCAAAAAATCTTCATTACTTTACAGCTTACGATTACCGGGTAAAGGTTAAAGATACCCTTTACCGAGATTTGGTGGCGTCTGTATATGAGGTAGGAAATCTCATCTCACATGGGACGTAAACCACATTCAATCAATCATATCAGTTTAAGCGGTCCTTTTCTAATTTGCTTCATGAATCATATCTTTTTTAAATACATTCTACTGATCGCCCCCTGTACATGAGCATTACAGAATAATTGATATTGCAGTATTTGTATTAAGGATTGATAACATTTCATCAAAGTAAATTTAGACGATATAATCCACAGGACAGGTAAACCCGTTTCTGCTATGATATAAATACAACGTTCATGCTATTTTTAATTGAAGTGTTCAAGTGAAACAAAGAACTATTTATGTCTTTTCTATTCACAACTTGGCCGCATTTAGTCTCTGATATTGAATACTTTTCCTTATTTCTATATCCTTCATTTTTGGGGGAACAATTTCTTTTCTGCAAACATATAACAGAAAGAAAAACAGAGAAAAACTGTTATACGTTTGTATGTTGTGATACAATGTAATGCTATTAATAACGCAAATTGCGTTTGAAAGCAATAAAAATGAGAATGCTTTACTTAGATAATAATCAAGGGAAATACCAAAAAGTGGGAAAATGTGGCGGCTTTAGTTAAAAAAATCCTAAGGAATAAAATTTAAAGTGAAATCATGCGCTAATCCATAGGGAGGGCGCAGAATGGTTGTCGCACATGTATCGTATACATGTATATCGGACAACGTGTGCATATTTTAATCGACAAACGAATTTTGACTTTAATTTAAAAATATACAATGAAACTTACATGTAAAAATTACATTTCCGCAAACCCATAGCTCGGGGGGGGGGGGGGGGGGTAAATAGACCATTTTGTGTGCTACAAAATGCAAAAGGAAAAACACAGAAGAGTCAAGGCGATTTTTATAATATTTTACATTGCTGAATGTCTCCTTAAAACTTTGCGTATTCTTCAATTTAAATGTAAAATTGTTTTAATATACAAGTGCAAAACTTGTACTGACAAAATTCAAAATTTTCAGAATAAGAAGATCATTTGATCCGAAACTAGGAGACCGATGATTAAAGTTAAAAAATAAGTTTTGTAGATGTAGTAATGGTTAAAAATATTGATGCATACTGTACTTTTTATACAGGTCACTGTGCTGAATATAACACAAGAGGAGGAAAGATACAGGAGTTCTATCTTCAGAACTGTAGAACATGTTTAAATGACTATATGTCAACGGAGGCCTACAAGTGTAATATTTTAGTTACTTTTTCTTTTAGTATTCTCTTCCATGAAGATTTTCAATCCAACTTCGTCAATTTTGAAACATTTTCTGAATATTTTTTGTTAAATATTAAACTTGATCAGAGGGTCAGCAATAGCGGATCTATGTGTTGTACCGCCTGTTAGATATACGGTTATACGTCATGACTTTTAGACATCATATTCACATTATTATAAAGTGTACCCAGTTTATATTCTTCGTATATATTTGTATTCCTGCCCTCAACCCTTAAATTCAAATAATCGGAACTCTAAAAGAAAACCATTTATATGCGTGAATTTATGTCAAACAGATAACATTTATTTGGATTAAATCAAAGAATAACTGGGCATTACATTACATTACACTATCAAACATGTTTTAGATGCTGCATTTGACGATAATGTTGATGAATTATAAGGTTTATATTTTTAAAGCTTGCTATTTTGAGTTAAGGAAATGTTCAACTTGAACCGCAACCATTCTAAGGTGTTTTGAAAATGGTTTACAATGTTTACAGTATGACATGAACTCCTATTGATCTTGACTACATTTTTGAATGACGAATGAAAAAAAAACATAGTTTTGGATTTTGCCTCTTCAAAATTGTTAAATAACAATTGAATATTTAATTTGGAGTTATTTCCAACACTGTGGGACTCATCTATACCTTACAATCTGATGAATCTAGACATAAATTCTATCAGATATGTGGTAGATTTTGTAGGGATTTTGTAGGGTACTTTTTAAAAGTAAATCCAAGTCTTACTTTGATCAGACATGCATAATGTTCAAATATGCTCAGTACTTTACAAAAATTACCTACAATGATATCTTGTATACCTATTTCATAGGCGGGGTTTATTGAACAGGTCGCTTGTAAACAACACAATAGAAAGATAACGAAGGTTCTTAATCCTATTTGGTCTCAATATTTAATGAAAGGTTTCTTAAAAATAAAAAAAAAACAAATGTATATAGAAAAAAATCTTTTACAATGTTCATAAAATCTATACATGCAGATTTTATACTTGTGTGTTAACATATTTTATTTCATTGTTTACTTTTACAGACCAAGAGTGTTACTCACCTGTTTTAAAAAAGTATAGTCAAAAGACAGTACAGCAAGCTCAGAAACAGTATAGGTAATCCTTTTATACTCAATATGTCTTAAGAAGTCAAATATATATTTATTTATCAATAAAAAATAAATTAAGAGTGTGGTTTTAATAATAAGATATGAAACAATAAAGAAACAATCACGTTTTTATTTTCTTTCAGGGACATCAGCGTTGGAAGCAGCCTGACTTGTTCGAAAATCAAATATTATGTTCTGTTACTGATAATGTTGCTCATAAAATATATTTGAAATCATAAGATATTACAATTAACATGCTAAACACGAAATAAAATTATTTCGAGAAGAATAACTTAAAAGTTAACTTTATTTTTTGACCAAATTTTCGGTTTCGAGATTTTATTTGATACATTTACAAAGTAAATGTGCTTGACATCCAAGCTATGATAAAAAAAATAGTACATGTATGCATATATAACCTCCTTTCTTTTCCTCCCGTACAATATGCAATCAATTAAACCTTTGTTCTGAAGCTTTTAATTATGATGGATATTTTTAAGATAAAAAAAACTGGGGAAAAAATTAAAACCAAATTATCTTCATTTCGTATGTTACATGCATGCACCTATGACCGAACTATTGGTGAATTTATACATTTAGTTTTTAAAGTCTAAGTTTTGATATTGATGCTTAGATTTACCCTAACACTGAGTATCAGTATATGAATAAAGGACATATAAACTCTCTGATGATCCTTCTTAAATGTCCTTAAAACCAAACCGAATTTGAACTTTCATTTCCATGAACAGTTGTATTTATTGAATTCCAAAACTTCATAAGGATCCTTACAAACAAAGATACATAGCGGGTTCCAGTGAATGTTCAACGTTTCAGAGTCTTTCTTTATTCCTCACAAAGATATTAACAGTAGTGAGGGAGAAAAGTCAAGAGTACTGTGCAACAATATATATATATGAAGCAGTGTAAATCATATGTTGATACTAAAGAATTCCCCGGAACTTTTGGGCAATTTGAAGCATAAGATTTTTCCAAAATCAACAGCTTAAATACTTGAAACTTGTCAATTTTATACACAATATCATTCCGCACGATTGATTTGAATTCAGGCTTTTTGATATCATTGACAGTTGCTTTTTCAATAAAAGAAAAATTAAAAACATAGAACTCATAAATTTACTAACCTTATTGTTGGTCATTTCCATTTGACATTATTTTTGATGTTTTAAGAGACCAGCAGGCACTTTTACGAAGCAACTGTATCTCAGGACTAAAATGTCTTAAGATATACTTACGACAATTTTCTTACGACTTAGATGGGTTTTTGAAAGTATCGTAACTTAGGAACTTAGGAAAGTTCTTCAGAATAATCTTAAGGTCAAGATCTAGTAAATGAAAGGTGCCTACAGATTTATCAAACTTGAGAAATAAATTCCTTTATTGATGCTTTACAACTTTTGCGTGGTCAAATAAGGTGTTTCGGGTCTTAATTTGTAGATAAACAAGATTAAAAACTGTATTTTAAACTGTAATTTTCAATGAAAAATTAAGAAAACCAGTCATGAATATGGGAGTTTTTCTCATATTCAACTAAGGAAATGTATCCAGATTGCCTACAGTCTCTCAGAAAACGGTAATTAGTATGTTCATGGCCTCTTCTTTAAATCAATATCAAATTTAACATAGGTATCCGGTTTACTTTTCATATGATTTCAAATTGAATGTCATGAAAATACTCTATTTTCTACATAATTCTGCTAAAGCTGTAAAATATGGGAAAAAGAAAGTTGAAATTGATTATGACGTCATAATGGATCTAGCACCAAAGAAGTAGTCTCAAGTTATTTACTAGATCTTGACCTTAAAGTAACGACAAGTTTTTACATATCATGAGTCTATCTTAAACTCAAATGGCCGCGTTCAAGTCGTTGCTGTCTCAACGAAATCGTCGTATCAGACGTGACAGTGTATTTAGAGATGTGTGAAGAATGTGAAGGACTGATAACAGAATACAGGGACCGTTAAAGACAGTATTGTTCGATTTGTTCGATTCAAAAGTCATCTTCTCACAGGACGTTCAGCTGTTAAAATTACCGCTGTAAATATATAGATTTCGTTTATGTTTGATAAAACTTTAAATTTTTCATTGTTGATGTGTTTATAAATAAAAGCAAATGTAATACAGTTTGACTGATAAATGATATCGCGGACTATAAATATATCTCTTCATCTAATCACCCCCAACCACTGCAACCTCAACGCTGAATACAACTGTATATCTTTTAAAGATCATGATTTTTTGTACATCGTGGTTTCAACAGATGTTGCTTTATGAAACAATCATACAGGTACTTCATTTACACATGATATAGGGAGGTACATGTAGCATCGATTTTGAAAGGTGGAGCCGTATATACTACACAAAAAATTGGGGAAGGGGCGGTCTTTCAATGAAGATTTAAATGGTAAAATATAAAAAGTATATTTGGACACCCATAACCCCCATTTTGAATTCCAAGCCTGTATGCATCTTCTTTCCAAGAATACTAATGGTTAGAATTCTTGTAAAATTCAGTGCCTGACGCAGACGAAGAAAATGAAAGAAAAGTGAGCAAGCTCACATACATGTACCCTACGCTCCCCCAATAGTCGAAGTGCGGAATTTTCTTGAAAAAATACAGGAATCGGAATTTCCGGGATATATGAACATCTACACATTGTGTCCTAAATATCTGCAATGTTTGACGAAATTCTGTGCAGCGGTTGATAAGGAGTTGCGCTGACAAAAAAAACAGGACTGACGGACTGACACTCTGACTGATTGACGGACGGGTAAAAAACATTATACTTCACACAACTTGTTGCATGAGGTATAATAAGAGCTGCTCTTTCGACTCATCCTGGGTGTTTTTTATTCTTGCTTTTTTTTGTTGTTGAACAACAAATTTTGAATGAATAATGGCTTCACGAAGAAAATTGGTGCGCTTTTCATCGTTAAAGAATTTATATATTTTAAATATCATTTTTTTTTTTATTTCAAATTAAAAATATTTTCATTGTGATGACATAACGTGTACTTTTAAATATAGCAGAAAATGACGACTCCTGATTCCTGACAATGCTAAAAAACTTTGCGTGTTTCTATGTCATATTGATTAAGGCCTAAGACGTCTTAGCTTAGGATAATCATAAGATAGCTTTGAAAAACACCTTACGATAATCTTACGATGATCCTAAGATTTTTCAAAGATATGTCCAACGAAATTTCTTATGAAAAATCTTGGGAAATTTTCGTAAACATGCCTGCTGGTCTTCCAAGAATCTATCAGAATTTCCATGAGTTTCAATTGCGCCTCGTTATAAGCAGAACTATTTTGTATTAATATAAAACAGATTTGTCTTTTTTTTTATCTGTGCATAATTTTATATTAAAAAGAAGAAAACACTTACTTGGGCCTTCAATTCGACATTTAGATTAACCTGTTACGTATTGTTAATTAACATGGGTTATTTCTATTTTTACCTCGATACGAATATCAAAATGAGCTTGAGATCAAAGATACCACAAAGTATGAAACATTTGTTTCATATTTGGAAATTTTATTTGAAAATAAGATTTATCGTAATCTAACAACCAAGATGATAAACGTAATGAATTTCACTTTCCTATAGTCAACTTCCCTTACATTGTACTTATGTAGCAATATATATTCATCGCCTGCATACGGAGTTTATATATCTCAATTGATTCGATACGCAAGAGCATGTACTACATAGGAACAGTTTCTAAAATGTAAAGTCAAAAGAAATTAAGCTAATTTATTGAAAACAAGTTGATGAAACGAGAATATCATTAATTTTGTTTAAAGTCATCATTTCGTAAGTTCTATGGGTCTATGGTCTCTACAATGACCTTGTAAGCAAATACAGTTTATCATTAAGTCAAATGCTGACTGACTTTTTCAAACAAATTGTTTATTCTTTATTTATATAATGCATTGACGGCGGATTGTTTTGTTATTTCCCAATCATGACAAGGAGCACACGGTGATCATGAGATTTGACCGGTCAGCAGGGGATGCTTACTCCTCCACGGCACCTGATTCCATTTTTGATGTTTTGGAAGTCCATGTTTGTCCACTCCTTGTTTGTTTTTGTTTTTTTTGGACTTTTGATTTTGAAAACTGCGCAGGTACGATAAGGTTTTCCGGAGAATATTGTATTGTACTCTGTGTATGCTCTTCTCTGAACTACAAATGCATGATGTCATAATTGAAAATGACGTCAATTCATTACATAATTGAGCTGTAAAGATGGGGAGAGTGTCATAAACTTTATGCATTATTTCAATCTTCATATGAAGATGTATAATTCTAGTTTGAGATAAACGTGTTTTCATCTTTTTTTAAAGAAGCTAATATAACCGAAAAATTTAGATAACTTTGCTTCATTACTCTTGTTTCAGAGTCAACATGTTCAAACTAAGTACGAAAATGTACGTGTGACATTTACCCTTTTTTAACGAGGCTCGATCTAGTTGAACTGCGCATACGTTTTAACGCAGCGTCGACTCAGGCACGTCACAGTACCCTTGACTGCCGTCACAATTGATTACAATAACGTCACAATTAAAATGACGTCAAATTGCGCTAAAATGTTTCGCTGATCTTGCACACCTGGTAACTCTATAGACTGTACATTTTGAAAGCTGGTATTTCTATTATTTAATGTTTTGTTTTGTTTTTGAATTTTTTTTTAAGTGATAAACAACTTTGGAACATGATTTATTTTGAGGTATCAATTTCTTGGTAGATATTCATTAATTTTACCGTGTTTTATTTCAATTTGTGAGTTAAAAAAACAAACACGGCCAACCAAAAGTAAACTATTTTAGTCTTTCTCCTTGAACATGTTGAAGTCTTTATACACACCTTTTTTATTGAGGACTTAAATATGCATGAATTAGCTTGATTTAAAAAAAAATCAGTCTATGAATCATTTCAATGCAACCCCCGATATATTTTATTTTTCTATATATTACATGGTATTAGTAAAATTCGTCATTTTTCGCCTTTCCCCCCACCCTTTTTCCACGTATAAAAACGTCGCGTATAAAGAAAAAGAAAGAAAGCATGAAGAGAAAATTATTTCAAAATGCAAGAATTATTTATTTTTTAGAAACTGATACAGTATTGCAATCGTTTGTTGATGTTATGTACACCCATGGTGACTTATTTCATGTCTAGATGGATAAAATAAGTGCTAATTTTGTGTTTTGATATGCCCCCTTGTCACTGCAATAAAGGCTACCTTCAATTTTCTTTTCATTTTTTATAAGAAGAATGAAAATTGCATGATATATGTGAAAAACAAAACATTTCATCATGTATTCTTTTTTAAATTTTCAATTTCTTTGTTTATTGGAGGGTTTTACTATGTAATTGTGTATAAAAACACAAAAAATGGTCCATATCTTGACAGAGCCCCCATTTGACTACAATAAAGGCAAGGTAATAAAATTTCATTATAATTTTTCTTAGCATAATACATACAAAAATATTTCCAAAAATTAAAATTTTTAATCATTCCGTTTTCGTAATTTTCAACTAGATCGGGCCTCGTTAAATCCGAGGACAGAGACAGAATTTATAATATGTGTATGAAATAGTCTGGCACAGGTGATTAATAAGGATTTATTTAAAATCTTTTATGGAAATATGTAAGAGGAGTTTCCCCTCTAACTGAATCCTGCTAGGGACAAATATATATATTGTAGTGTACTCTGTTTATGCACTTCTCTGAACTACAAATGCATGATGTCATAATTGAAAATGACGTCAATTCATTACATACTTGAACTGTAAAGATGGGGAGAGTGTCATAAAATTTACGCCTTATTTCAATCTTCATATAAAGATGCAGAATGCTAGTTTGAGATTTACGTGTTGTCATCATTTTTAAAAGAATTAATATAACCGAATAATTTAGATAACTTTGCTTCATTACTCTTGTTTCAGAGTCAACAAGTTTAAACTAAGTACAAAAATATATGTGTGACATTTACCCTTTTTTAAACCCGTGGAAAAAGAGAGAATCTATAATATGTGTATAAAAGAGCCTGGCGCAGGTGATTAATGTGGATTTATTTAATATCTTTTGTGAAAATATGTAAGATGAGTTTCCCCTCATCTGATATCGTAACAAATATGTTTATATATAGCCTAGAGAACTCTCTACAATGTATATGAATTTGGCGTACTTAAAACTTTGCAATACAGTGTTACGTTTTCAATGCATTTTCAGCTCCGGGAAGCCTTATCAGTACTGCGTGTTCGTCATCTCCATACTTTTCATTGCATATTTCTTTAAAAAAAAAAAGAAAGAAAAATGCTTGGTTTTTTGAGAAGGTTTAATGAGCAAAACTGATTAAAACGAGTGACCTTGTCAGCAAATACAGTTTATCATTAAGTCAAATGCTGACTGACTTTTTCAAACAAATTGTTTTTTCTTTATTTATATAATGCATTGACGGCGGATTGTTTTGTTATTTCCCAATCATGACAAGGAGCACACGGTGATCATGAGATGTGACCGGTCAGCAGGGGATGCTTACTCCTCCACGGCACCTGATTCCATTTTTGATGTTTTGGAAGTCCATGTTTGTCCACTCCTTGTTTGGTTTTTTTTTTGACTTTTGATTTTGGAAACTGCGCAGGTACGATAAGGTTTTCCAGAGAATATTGTAGTGTACTCCGTGCATGCACTTCTCTGAACTAAAAATGCATGACGTCATAATTGAAAATGACTTCAAGTCACTGCCTACTTGAGCTGTAAAGATGGGAAGAGTGTCATAAACTTTACGCATTATTTTAATCTTCATATGAAGATGTAGAATAATACAGTAAAACTCGTTTAGTACGAACACAGATAAAGCGAATTCACGGTTAGAGCGAAGTTTTTCTGGGTATCCGGCAAAATTCTTAACAAATCTTTGTAAAATTTTACGGTTATAACGAAATCTGATGTAACGAATTTAAGGATATAGCGAACTGATTTTGAGTGCCGTTGAGGTTAAATATAATGAAATTTACATCCATTATAATGAACTCCCAAAGATTATTAAAAAAAGTGATATATTAAAGTGACTCTATTTATGTGTGTCATTTGTATATAAAATAGATAAAATCCAATTCATAATATAACCTTAGTTATCAAAGAAATGTTTTTTGATATTTGCTTTCCTGATATAATTGGTAGTAATACATGAATGAAAACATGCATATTGCGAATTCGCTATAATGGTTATACAAATTCGTTTTACGGATATAACGAATTATGGATATAGCGAATTAAATTCAAAAGTCCTAAGGACCTCGCTATAACCGAGTTTTACTGTAGTTTGAGATTAACGTGTTTTCATCATTTTTTTTTTTATTTAATATAACCGAATAATTTAGATAAATTTGATTCATTACTCTTGTTTCAGAGTCAACATGTTCAAACTAAGTACGAAAATGTACGTGTGACATTTACCCTTTTTTTAAACCCGAGGACAGAGACAGAATTTACAATATGTGTATAAAAGAGCCTGGCGCAGGTTGTTAATGAGGATTTATATAATATCTTTTATGGAAATATGTAAGAGGAGTTTCCCCTCTAACTGAATCCTGCTATGGAAAAATATAGGATGACTTTGCTTTCAAACAGATGACGATATTCAGCAGAAAATACCCTCAGATTTGTCGGTAAGTTGAAATAAATTATACTAGAGAAATAGTATAACTTTTCCCAAGCACGTTTTGGGTTCACAAGGGTCCCATGAATTTATTTATGCGACAAAAAGTTATTAATACATGCAAACACGTAGTGTCGCTCATCGTTTTTGAAAGTGGGGGGCCAACCAGAGGCCAAATTCCTTTTACTTCCTGTTTCTTGGCATACGATACTACATTTCCTTCATATCACTATACTATCGTAAAAAGTCGGGGGGGGGGGGGGGG
>PRKT01000823.1:9837-47551 GCA_003671525.1 Saccostrea glomerata | reverse complement strand
GGGCAAACAACCTTTCAGTGGACATTTTCAATAGTAAAGGTAATGCCTATCCCCTCATGTTAGCCTTCACAGGGAAGAAATTGATCCTTAATGGTTATCAGATCAAATGTACAAAATATACTGTCTCAAAATAAGTTTCTAGTGTACACATCCTTCATCATTTTAGCTAAAGTTCAAAAACATAAATTCTGATATTGAATCAACTATAAAAGCTTTTCTTTATGGAAAATGTATTGTTTCCTTATTTCTTATGACAAGAAAAGGTGTTGATGAACAATTTGTGGGTTTCAAATCGAAGCGGCTGAGAAGCCCCGAGGGAAAGACGCTGGCTCTTTCATATATACACAGGATGTTACCTGAGTTTATTCTCACTCTTTTTTTTTGCGAAGATAGACATTTATAGCATATGCAATGGACCTTTCTTTGCAAACATTGTGCTCATTTCTAAATTTCAAATATTTTATCAAGCTTCATATGTTCATTGGGGGAGAGCTTACAATGTTGTCGACATAATGTTGTCAACATAATGAGACATAATGTGTTTTTATGTCCAAACATTACTTCATACAATGTGTGGGTCATTGCAAACAATTTAGCTATTCATGTGAGGTGCCTAAAGGAATGTTATAACTGCCTATTTTTTTCTATCTAACTGCTAAACAAAATAGACATGTGTACCAACTTTCGAATGTAAGTCATGTAATTACAATTTGTTTTTCATGCACCGCATATTGTTTAACATTTTCAAATTAAAGGCTAAGCATCCTCCTTGCAGTGCCCCATTTGAAAATAACTTCCATTGCCACAGAAAAGAGACCCACCGTAAACACATATGTTTAGGACATTTTTTATCTTTTTTCTTGAGTTTTAAAGAAACCAACAAATTATCAAGACTTGTTCCATGAAAAATTAAATAATAATCATGGTAATAAACACATCCATCCACAGCAGATATATGCACATGCCAACCACGTGCTCAGTGGAATGATATAATCGAAGAAACTCGAGCTGTAAACAGAACAGTTTTTTCCCGATTTGCTGGAGTGGGGTTACAATCGCGTTTTTTCATTAATCAGACGATGCGATACAACAAATAAAAGTAGTAAGTAATATAACCTAATGATTATTACTTAGTAATTTCTTGTCTTGATGTTATTATAGTCGCATTTATTCTAAAATCAATATTATTCGAACTCTGTGTGACAGAGGAATGGCGGACGAAATAAACACATGGCCTCAGAAAGACCCCCATATGAAAAATCAAATTTTCAAGAATTATGGATAATGACAGGAAAAAAGCGAAAGAAAAGGTTGTAGCCATATTATCAATGAATCGAACTAACACCATTTTCAATGCAATTTTCATCTCGTGAATGCTGTAGCTGCGCAGTTCTAACATGATTAATTTCCTCCTAATTAAAACAAAATAAACTTGATTATTTCCTTATTTTGGTCTCTAACAGTAGGTAATGAGTGCATTAGCACTTTGAGTAACTTTGGGCTAGTTCAGTAGAGTATTTAGCGCATTCTTGGTATTTCTTATTTTACACAAGACTAGATCCAATATGGCTTGTACATCCCCCTTAAGACTGCGAAATATTTATTATCCACGACAAAAAAGAAATACTTGAAGATGTGTTTCATAATGGAGTTTTATGAAGAGACTTACCTTTACATTTGACAGCTGACTTTTACATTTTAGTGATTGGTGTTTGTCTCTGTTAAAATTGTAAAAGTCAGTCGTCGATTGTATAAGAAAGTCTCTTCATAAAACTCCAGTAGTAATAAATTGATATTTTTTCTCAATTTCTGCATGATTGTGTAAACTTAAAGTAGAGATATAAAGAGCACTGAACACTACGCTGAACACTGCGCTCATAAGAAAAACCCTCTCTTCCTATTTGATGATAATGGCAAAGTCCACATTTTTGCTCTGAGCGACACAAAATAAGTGTCAGATCAAAAAGTAGAATAGGTTGCTCATAATGGCATTTTGTAAGTAAAAACTTGTGAAACTATCATTAAGTTTTATTTCTTAGGTATAGGAGGAGTTGCTAATAAGAGATGGATAACCTTCAATATAAATGGTCGTACCTTTGTTTTGCTACGGGAAAACTTGAAATACGTTTCAGATAAAAATGTACGATAGGTGGTTACAATTGCAATATTAAACAAATTTAAGACTCCGTGAAAGTCTCTGATTAAATTTCATTCATTGGTATATGAAGATATGTGCTCGGAGATGACCCAAAACCTAACGGACATTTTTTTTAAAGTTGGGTATAATCAAACCCGATTTGATACTCCAATTTCTATAGTTCAAAAAAAGAAATGAAGCTTATTTTAGTTACATTATGATATTAGAAAGGAAGGAAAGATTTTACTGTATCAGACTAGTATTAGAAACTAAGCCCAATTGTTGTTTTTTTTTTAAAAAACATCGAGTCTAGCAACTTAACTATTAAGACTAGGGCTACAAACTCTGTGTGATCACCACAAATTTATAGACATACAAAGAAGTAAGGCACATAAAGAATAATTGTTAGACTCAACACTTGAGACGACAAAAATAACTTCCTATTCAAAACAAGAGTTGTTGTTTATCATCTGCATTAAAAATACGTCTGCAAACCCCAGATTCTACGAGCAACACCCGTTTTCCCACTATGCCTCAAGTACAAGGTGAGTGTTTCGAAAGATTATCAAATATACAGTGTGGGGCAATCATGAGGGACTGTAGTCATATCCCCATGTGTGAGTATAATGTAGTTACTCTTTGTTAGTGTAGGACAATTTAAATAATACATAATCGATAGAGATTTCAACATGTAATTCATATATTGATTTTCATATGGCATCATTTGTGATTTTTGTTTCTAGGATATTATTTTCATAGGGCCCATGGCTTATTTTCATTACTACAATACAAGTATTATACGTCTTTCTTCATGCAAAACTACAGAACTACATTTTTTGTGCTATAATTTATTTTATTCTCTTTTTATATCCGTTTTGCTTTTAGCAAAATAAAAATAATAATAATAATAATAATAATAATAAAATAAAATCATTCTGTGAATTCATTCTAAAATTAAAAGAAACGAAAAAAAGGCGCAAGAATTCAAAAGAAATTATTTCATTAATTTATAGATTCGTCTTTTTTTATCTAGATCAGTTTAAGATTATTCTCCTTGGAAAGCAGAACATCCACTGCATGAAAAGTCGGGTTTAATTTTACCTTAAATGTGATTTAAATGCTGCGATTATTTAATGTTTAAATGCATATTATAACATATCGTGGGATCGTAAATGTTAGAAAATAATTAGCATTTAATACGAGTTTAATGAAAAATTAAAAGAACAAATTTAATAAAGTTTGGAAAATTGTAAACTTACTAATACGTTCGGATTTTAGTCTGTCGTAAACAATTATTATACCTCTAATATACAAAACGTATAATTATTATTAAACATGGCCATAAAATTAAGTTTTACGGTCACATTAAATTTGTTCGTTTAATAAAATTTAACGTAGATCTTTACCTCATTATTTTTTGTTAAATTCACACTTTACTTTATAATACTTCCAAAAATAAAGTTATATAAGGAGAATTGTAAACTTACTAATACGTGCAAATTTTATTCTTTCATAAACTAATATTAAATCTCTTGTATATGTGATGAAAATGTACCGATTAAACCTTCCCATATAATTAAGATTTATTAAGGTTGTATTTGATGAAATTTAACATTATTATATTATTGCATAATATTTTTATTTTACATTTATTCCATCAATAATTTGTATGGTTTACAATTGTGGGTTTTTTGGCAAGATTTTTACAATCTTACACAAATCCATTTCTCATTCAATTTTATTAGATGTTATCTCAATAGTGTACAAACAATGAGTTCTAACAAAGTAAAAAATATTTCAAATTTAAGCCTAAAAGTCAGAATTAAAAAATTTGCAATCATGATTGTAGCTCAATTATAATGGAGTAAATTTCTACATTTCTAGTAGTAAGTAATATACTGAAGTAATTATAAATAATATAAGAATAGTATTGTATGTAAAATTCAAATCCGCAATAAATCAAAACACAACAGGTAAAAAATGTAGTCATTCTGGACTCCAAAAGACTGCAAAATCTGACTGAAACTGCCCCTATTAAAACTTCTGCATGGGTTGTAAATGGCTTTTCAATTTCCCACAATAAATTATATCATACTTTGCATAAAAAGAATAAAAGTTGCCAATAAAAGTTGTCCATTCTTTTTACATGTACATTTTAATAAGACACACTAAGCCACTAACAGAGAAGCCTCACTCGCCCACAAGCAACAGCAAAAGGATCGGTCAGAGACACCACCTTTCTCTTGCTTGGGTATCAAGATCTGCAACTTACTGCCAGCAAAGCTCTTTTAGACCACCCTTATATTGTTTCCCAAGTATTTCAACAATAGATGTCCATGCACTAATTATCCAAGTTCAACTTGAAAAATACTTAATGTTGACTGTGAAAAATACAAGACCCAAAAAAACCCTTTATATCATTTGGTTATGTCAATTCAAATTAAGGAAAAAGTATCACAATTACACAAAACAATAGCAGCTTAAATTTGTTTACAATACATGTAGCTCATTTCTGTTCCAACTGCTAGGTTTATTGCTTGATGATTGTAATATAACATATCCTCATTAAATCAACGTTACATTGGAATGCAAAACATTTCAATAGTGATATTTTCAACTTTGCTTTAAAATATCAAAAATGAGCTCTGAAACATGCACATATAAAAGTCCTGTATAAACATATGTAAAAGTATATTTAACAATTTTTTAAGCCTTAATTACAATTCCATAACTCATAATTCATAAACTCTCTTACTTCAAATGGAAGGAAACAAATTAATATTTTACTCTTGCAATTCTCATTTATTTACTCTTGCAATATCAATTGTAATATTTATTAAAATCACAATTCACCCCTTTTTTACTCAGAAATGTCTCTACCTCATTTGCCTATTCTATTTTTTACATCTATGACTCACTAAGCCACTGACAGAGAAGCCTCACTCGCCCACAAGCAACAGCAAAAGGATCGGTCAGAGACGCCACCTTTCTCTTACTTGGGTATCAAGATCTGCAACTTACTGCCAGCAAAGCTCTTTCAGACTACCCTTGATCATGATTGTCTTATTTTTTCCACAATAATGTCCATGCACTTATTATTTAAGTTAGACTTGTACATATATGTGATATATAAATCAAGATTAAAATGTATGTGATTGCAGACCAATAAATGTTTAAACAATAAAATACATAACAGTTTTAATCTGTAATCAAGCATAAGAAAAAACTTTCACTGTCAAAAATACAACACTAGGTATATTTTTCTTATCTAACATTGAATTTGTGCAAAACAGTAGCAACTCAGATATTTCATCTCTAATAGCCCATCTCTGTTCAATTAATACATCCATAGGTTTGACTCTTTTAGATTCTTTATTTGTCCTAGTTCTTCTTATGCTCTGCCTTTTAGAGTGCTTTGATTTGAGAATGGCACTTTTGGTGTCCTGTTCTTTGAAGACATTCTCACATTCATCAGAACGCAACTTCAGCTTTCTAATTTCATAGATAGTATTATCTTTAGAATCATTTTTTGTACTATGAAGACGTAATCAATATTTAAAACTGCTTTTTCTTGCTTCTTCTTCTCTTCATGCCAAGAAGTTTTCAGCTCTGGAGAAGCACACCTAGCTCCTAATTTCTACAATAAACATAAAAATAAATACCCATTTGCCTATATATACATATTATATGTGTGCTTCCGGATTTATGCAATTGCATATATTAAATAGTAAAAACAAAATCTGAGTTGATTTTAAAATTATCATTTGACCTAGAGGAAACACAGCTCAATTTTGCTTAATTAAAAATTTACAGAAGACTACAAAAGATATGCCATTTTTTCAAATCTGGGTAATAAAGACAGATAATTATCTATAATTTCAGGCCAGCGAGCTACAGATTTCGAAGCGTGTAAATTTGGGTCTAATGATTTTTTTCACCATCTTTTTTTTGGAGTATTTTACCTGCTTGACCTTGAACATGTTGAGGTGCCCTTTTCTCTGCTCCTCCACACTAATTCTTTCATTTAGCAGCAAGATACTATGGATATGGTAAAAAGCTGTCATAAACAAAATGTGAAAAATTAATAACAGGTGTGGCTCTCCATAGAAAGAATATTCAAAAAAGGAGAAAAAATATACAAGCAGGGTATACTTATGACTAACATGACTACAGCAAGAAGATAACATTTTACTGTATACAATGAAAAAAATTCTCTGTGTCATCTAGTTAAGTGAATTGCATAAAAAAACATATAATTATATGTATAGATCAAATTTATAGACGACAAAATATGATACGAAACATACATAATGGTACCGTAGTCCGAGCACATGGAATTTGGAGATTTACAAAGTTTAGGAAAATGCAAAGAATAGCATTTACAGCATTTATCATATTAAAACACACATATATATAGTTTCACAGCAGCAAGCTGCAGAATTTGTGGAAGTACATGTAAATTGGGGACTGGTGACTTTTTGCCATCTTTTTTTTTTTTTTTAGCAATTTACCAATGTATTTACCTGCTTGACCTTGAATATGTTGAGGTGCGCAGCCCTTTTCTTCGTGTTCCTCCACGATATTTTATTTAATGTAGCAGAAAGATACTATGGATAAATAAAAATATGAAAAATTAAAAGCAGGTACGACATCTAGTAGAAAAAATATACAAACAGATGTATTTATGATATAGAGCAAGTAGATAACATTCATACAATAATAAAATCCTCAAACTTTGTGATCTAGTACATATTATATGTATTATATTAAATTTAGAGACGACAAAACATGATATCAAATGGGTGTACATACTCGGAACAAATGGAATTTAAGAGTAAACTTTAATGCAAAGGTTAGCATCTACAGCATTTAAAAGCAAGTTATTGGGATAATGAACAAGTGATTTAACATAAAGTAAAATATATTAACAACTTACACTGTAGATAGCAAGTTTTTAAAGTGGAAAACAAATGCAAACTTCCAGTAAATGGTGGCAACCTCATACACAATAAGTTGTACAACAAATGATTATTTCGTACCTCATACTGGGTAGCCAAATATCTGGTCAAGTCACTTTCAGGAAGAGAGCCTCAGCAAGTTCAATGTTGATCATTCCCATAGCTACTTCAAATTTTCTGGCACAATTTCTGAAAGAAAAGATGTATCTTGCAGGGATTTTTATTCAAACTAGGAATAATTCTCATGAATGTAAAAATTTGAAAAGTTTATAGATGACCGACGAATACCAGACACAGAACAGAAAACTCGCTTGGGTCTTAAAATGGCTCAGGTGAGCAAAAATAAATCAATTCATGTGATTTTATTGATCAGTCATCTTATCAGAAAATTTAAGAAATCTTACCGTTGTGTTAATCTTCATACTGCTTTTGTCATTTCTTGTGAGCATTTGGATTCCTGTAAATAATGCATGCATAATTGTGCATCATAGAATGTGATAGCTATTTTTAATAATTCATGCTTACGCATTTAACGTAAAAAAATTATGCATAACTCAGAATCCATTGCTGTTGTATTTTTAGGATAAGGAAAATAAGAATATAAACCTCGTATTGTCTACTTGGTATATAGCATTTCAAGTTGTTGCAATATTTTTTATACTCTTATGCATAAAGATACATGTTAATAAAACATTGTTTGTTTATTTGTGATAATAGAAAATTTGAGCGGTATGGTTCTCACCATTTTCACAAGCTGTCTACATAGCCGGCGTTATGGGGAATCGTCTCAGGCACAGTCCACACTGCAACTATTTAAATAATCAAAATAAGTGCTCAATATATTCTTGAGTAGGCATTAAGAAATAAATAAATAATTTATTACATTGTACAACACTCTCTGTAAATGCTGAACAGAGGAACACTTTAGTGACAAAAATTCTGAAACCAATCCCAAACGAGAAAATTCTGGTTAAAAATCCATCTTTAAGTTAGATGGTTAAAAGTGTTAAATAATTATTACAAAATGTAAATAGCGCTTGCCCAAAAGTTTTTACTGCCAGGCATTTTATGTGTACAGCCCAGACTAAGGAACAGTAACATTATCAGTAGCAGAGGCAATTATTCATTCAAGGACACATGATAAAATTTTGTACATTGTTCCTACCGCTAAACAGGGTCGTAAATGTCTTCATCTTCTGTTAAAACATAAATTCCATCCAAAGTTTATCATGCTTCTCCTTTTCGAGTAACTCTCTTTCGCCCCTTCCTCCCGTACAACATCATGATCAAGTTCAACATGGCTGAGTGGAACTCTCCAAAAAATTGAATTTCGGCGCGGTGTGTTGTTTTTAAATAAATTGCTTTTCGAGCCCGACTTCGATCCCGATGTAATTGTACTACAGTGGTAGTCGATAGAGAAAAAACTAAGTTATATTCCACAGTTTTGAAAAATCTACATAAGGGTTAAATAAATAAAAATGAGAAATAAATAAATTAAAATGAATAGGGTGCCTAAATATTTTTTTTCAAAAATGTTTCAACATAAGTTTACATTAGGTATAAAGAATTATTTATGACATATTCAAAATACCAAAAATGTACTTAAACTTTAAGTATAAGCATATTTACCGGTACTTTTACATGTCGATATTCTTAAACGGGACGTATAATTATCTCAATTAAACTAATATATTATTCTCGACCTATTATGCATTAAATATGATTATACTTATTTGAAAACTGTATTTAATTATATCACAATATATCTCATGTAAAATTTACCGTTATACATAAATTAAATTCAATACATGAAATTTACTGGAGTAAACGAATTTATTAAATTATATTAAACGCGACTTTTCATGCAGTGATCTGCATGATGTAATCTTTTCCACATGGTCACTTATGTAAGGAAAATCAGTGCGCTATTTATAACGATCTAACGAGTGTTGAATTTGATACTGGCTAATAACTTAACGCAAGAAGCACAAGGAAATATTTATGTAGGCTGCCGAGAGTTAGCTGCAGAACAGTAGCTCTCCGGAAAAAAAGATATTGATATACAGTAGAGCTACAATTACACCCATTGACAAAACTGTATATTTTTTTGCGCACAAAATAGTTCGCACGGTTCTGGATTAATTCTTCCAAAAGGTTTACTTTAATTGCAGAAAAAGGTATGTTTCAATTTTTTTTTTTTACTTCTCTATCAAGTACTCTCGCAGTTTTCATCTGTATGAGAGCGTTGGACTGAATTTTCTTACAAACTAAAATGGCAGTATAAATAGGCAAAACTTTCAATTATCTCCCCAGCACTATAATGTCATTGTAAATTTTATACATAGAAAAAAGGGGGATTAATTAAGAAAACAAAACATGGGAACAAACATTGGCATTTATAGTATACATGTGTCTTCAGTTGACCCCCTACTAAACATAAAGATTCTAAATATACATGAAAACTAGAGGTACTGTGAGCGATGAGCTCACTAAATGATACCCCCCGCCTCCCATATGGTTATAACTGGTGAAAAAGTCCATGTTTTCCTGTGGCCGGGAAACCCAAAATATGTGTCGGATCAAAAAGTAAAATAGGAGATGCACAATGGCAATATGTAATAAAGATTCTGTGAAAGTTTCATCAAATTTCATTCAGTGGTATGAGAGGAGTTGCGGATAAGAGATGGGTACCCCAAAGCGTAACAGACGGACGGACGGACGGACGGACGGACGGACAGACGGACGGAATTCACGATTACTATATACCCTCCCGCTTTTCAAGCGCGGGGTATAATAAATGTGCTACATTGCTGCCTGCTATTATTTATTGTAAAGAAACATAATTATGTATAACCTAAAATATAATATAGAAGGGGTTTTTAACTCCGTCTATATCCTATAATTAAACAAATCAGAAGTATAAATTGTTAACAATCGGCGAGGTTAATACATGTAGATTCGAGTTAGTTTTTCCGACCTCTGACGGGAAGACCCGAGATGATGCGATTGAGGCACATGCTTTGCCTATCATCAAATATAGATTTGACTTCATGAAAACAAAGCACATATAGTGTAACGTATATGCTTTTATACCCTAAAAAATGGGACCTGTCGTTTTGTCTCTGGTAAATGATTTGCAGCTTAAAAATGAATGTCAAGTATAAGGAAAAAGGATTTGAAGAGTGGGCTTTGGATTATACTCATTGAAATATATAGGGATTAATGGCAATTTTTAGAAATTTTTGACGCTGTCTTTTACGTTACATTGTCGTTAAGTGTGCTCTGCGGTTACACAACATGTTAATTTTAAAATGAAGTAAATTGATTTCTGGAAAATCCAATGTAATGAAACTTCACACATCAACAAAACTATTTTTTACATATTATATTGAGCTTATTTTAAATTTCTACTGAGCAATGTAACGAAGAATGACAGCGTCCACGAACTTTTCGAACAACCCTCGTATAAGCTTGCAAACGTTAAAAAATATGGTCATAATTTTGTTATGGCAAGTATTATAACATTTTCGTGTAACAAACTCTGCTTTTGGATTAATGTTGAAAGCACATGAACTTGACAAGACATTCTGGGTTGTTTTAGATAAAAAGTCTAGATTGCAAACTATTGTGTTTCCTAATTATGTACACGTAGCTTGTAATACGAGCTTTCGTTTGTTACAATTTCAGGTGTATATTTCCGTGCATCCGACTTGAGTCGAGAGTAAATAACCTGACGTCCCACTTCATAGTTTTTCTATGATAAAAAGCAAATGGTATGACGCCACTATGCATTGTAGAACGTATCTTATTAACAGGTTGAGACACTATTAATTATGTAGACACTTAGAGGGGTAATACGGAAACATGTGGGGTCCTTGAAAAAAATCCAAATTGGTTGAGGCGTAAGCCGAGCCCAATATGTATCTTTTAAGGACCCTACATATTTCAGTATTATCCCTCTAAGTGTCTACATAACACATTTTTCCTGCCGATGGTTCTCTAAAAGACTTAGTATTCATAGTATCGATAAACCGCTTTCACTGAGGATCCAAGCAAGTCGTTACGCATCCATTGTTGTCGTCAGACGCATTGTGACATCAGTTATGAAGCTCCAAGCGGGGTAACGTGAAAGCAGTATATTGAGGATGTATGTTTGGTAAATGGTAGGTAGGCATGTGGAGGGGGTTTTAGCAATATAAGGTGGGTAGACAGCATAACAAGATTTATACAGTATTGCTCTCAGCCAATGGAATTTCTAGATTTTTATCAGAGGCAGGATAAAGTTGTTTGGCCATGTTTACAAAGAATTTATTTGGGAACTTAGGAAATAAATTCGTTATTCAGGTCCCATCAAAGGAGTACGGGAATTAACCCCAGATTATATTCCATAACCCTTTGGCCTCCAGTTGTATGGAATAAAACCCGGGGTAAATTCCCGTACACCATTCATTGAACCTGGATAACTAATAGCGTTCGCTTCTTTGCTAGCCAAAGGTTTTCGGCCCGCTCTGCTTCCTATAAACGTTTATGGAGAGTAGAGTGGACTGAAAACCCTTGGCTAACGAAGATGACCGTCTAATAATCCGTAAAATTGTGTTTTTGATGACCATCTGGCAAAACGTATTTGTATTTTTAAAATGTTTTACCTTACATGAAACAATTCAAACAAGGCATAATTTAACCTTTGTATAAACAAGCAACATACAAAAATCTTTTCTTTTATATATGTATATATATATATATATATATATTTTACATTTTTTTGTTGTAAAAATGTATAATATCTGAAATATATATAATATCCATGAAAAAGGTTTTATCCTTTGATCCATGTATCCAGTTTTCTCCTCGATCTCATAGAATTCTCCGAATGATATCCAAAACATTCCATCAGTGAACTGCACCAACGAGATAATTAGTTTGAATGTATTTTAAGATTTGCACAGGAAGTTGTGTTTCTGTTTTTGTATTTTTTGAGACACACTTATATATATAACATTGATATGGAGTTAAGCTGACTCAAGAACAGTGCCTTTTAATGTAGTTAGTATATCTTGTTGCGCATAATTTGAATGCATCAAATACTCCCCGGTATCTTTCGATAAACCTTGTGTTGAGTAAAGGATGATATTCTGTGATGAACAATTTGTGCCTCCCCTCCTCTCCAAGTAAAGCACTGATGGAGATATATGTTTATTTTAAGAAGGAATGCCATAATATCTATTGACCTTAGTAGATTATTTGAAATCATTACAGGAATGATCGTCAAATATTCGGGACAATTTTAGGTTTATTTATACAAAAAGTAATCAAATGTCTTACTTGCACGCATACTCCCGGGCATCCAGCATGTGGATTTCGTTTCTGTTTTAAATGAAAACAATTCTCCAAAATATATGATTTCCCCGTCAGCAACATCCATGAGTCAGTTTATGTGAAGCATGAAAAAATTACCAGCACATATTTAAACTTACAGTGTATAAAAAAGGAAGGAGGGGGCGGATGGCACTAAAGCAATGCTAATGTAACTACAGGTACTGTGAGCAATGAGCTCACTAAATGGTAACCCCTGCCTCCAAATGAATATAATGGCAGTTTACATACTTTTACAGTGAGAAACCCAAAATTTATATCGGATCAGAAAGTTAAATAGGCAGGATGTAATAAAGATTCTGTGAAAGTTTCATCGAACTTCATTAAGTGGTGTAAGAGGAGTTGTGGATAACAGATGAGTTCCCACAAGCGTAGCAGACGGACGTACACACGGGCGGACATACCGATTACTATATACCTTGCCGCTTCTCACATGTCTCAAGCGGGGGTTATAATTATAGTACGTATAGCGCTGCAACATAAACATGATAAACAAGACCCGGAAAAGTGATGCATTTTTTTTTTTTTAATTTTAATACACTGAGAACACTGAGTAGTAATTGACACACATTTCCTGAGTTGGTGAAGCATTTGTATAATTGCTGTACATTCTACATGCAGTTTTTGATGAGGAAAATGTTTTTCTTACTAGCTGTGACTAAAGAGAGACAGTTTTTCAGTTTTGAGATAGGATATTTTTTTCTTATTTTAATTTTTTCCTAGAAGTAATAGAAATTTATATCATATTCGCGAATTCAAAAGGTGTTTTTATTTTGCTGAATAAATGTATGGGAATGATGATTTGTTTTGACTTTTGAGAACACAAAAAATGGAATAAAATATCATTATGCATAGCTAAAATTGCATGACTCTTTGATGACTTTGTATTCATATGAATTCAGATAATATATTGAGCTTGATTTAGCAGAAGACAAAATTAAAATCTATTTCCAATGAATTGCAATATGTTCCATCATGTATGTTATCATATGTTTCTTGTTTCATCTACCTGCAAGGTTTATACAGTTGTACGCTTCCTTAACATGAAAACAAATAAGTCATGATCAGTAACATAGAAAGACATATCACAAAAACATGAATTGGCTTCTCAAAGTATAGGAAATTCATATGTCTCCCTGAAGCTTTCGCATGAAGTATTTTTTCTCTCGTTACATTATTTTTCTGTGATATCTATTGGAGAAAACGTTAGTAAATTGTTGCTATTATTTGCTGTCATTATTCAGTTTTCATAGTAATGATTATGTACATATATGTTGCCAATTCTTTTGGATGAATTAAAAATAACAAAATGAATCTTCAGTAAGCAATTGATTTAACTTTTCTTAGGCATGCAAATGGATAACGTCTGGGACGTATATTTTTTAATTTAGGGTTGAATTGAATTGAATTGAATTGAATAAGAATCTCTAGGGCTTCCGGAACCCGTCGGCTTATTCGTAACTGGTAAAATGGACACCTATGGTAACTTGCGAAATACTTTTTTTTTTTTGAGGGAAGGCTGAACTTTTATGAAACAATATGTAATTCCACAAGTCATCGAACTACCTTAACAAAACACTTAGATTTTGAAATAATTAATGGTATATTTGTAGCACCGTTGACTCGGTTTATTATTCGGAACTGGCCAAAAAACTGTACTAACGCCAACCCCAAACAAACCCAGATTAAGGTTGCATGTACATGTATCTATATCTGCAAAGACTGACGTGTAAGCTTTTCTATTTATTTTTTTTTATTAATCATGACTTATGAGAATAGGAAAAGATAATTTAATTTTCTGCAAAAGTTTTATTCCTGTTGTGGTCTTAGCTTGTCCTAACCTGGAGTTTGTACCCTGTCACACAGTCATTATTTCTACCTACGATTCATCACGAATTCCAAAATCACAGCAAATCGGGATTTATCGTAGAGGTAGTCGTAGAATATCTTTCTTAATCATGTTGGATCGCAGCAAATCGCCAAAATCGGCGATTGTTTTGAGCATGTTCAAAACAATCGTGACATAGTACGATTTTTAACTATTCGTAGACAATCGCACATCACCCGCACTGCACTCGTACACATACATGTATCATAATAAATCTTCAGCATTCATGCGATACTCAAGGAACTTCGTAGTACTTGTGACACTGCGAGTGTCTTGCGAACTACTGCGAGTGTCCTTCGAGTTACTACAAGTGTTTTTTAAATTGATAGGAACATAGAACGATTTTCCCGCGAATATGGTACGAAAAAGGACATACGATCTATGGCAAGTACTATGCGATTGAACTACGAGTTAATACGATGTACATGTAGACAGACGTTGACTCATGTAAACACTGTCGAAATCAAAATACTACCTTAAAATAAAACAACAAAAAAAAAAAAAGCTAAGAAAAGTGAAATAAACTGAAAATGCATGTGTCACAGAAATTATAAGGACCATTTTCAATAAATTCAATAAAAGATGGAAAATAATCAAAAGCTCAGAATGTAGCTTTTAAACTTTTCAAATAACTTAACTATTATGTTAAATGCTTTTAGACAAATTACCTTTTATTATTTATGCATATACTTTCATGTATATTTGTAAGATATCGCCATTAATCATAGGATTATCGTGTACAATGTATATAAAGTATAAGTCACATTATCCAACGATGGGGTATACGATGAGAAACCGATGCGTTTTTTGATGAAAATGGCGTGGTTGCCGGCCGGGCACCACTAGTGATCGGACGGTGACTGAGTCTTTTTTTTTGCGAATCGGTGGGGTCATCGGTTGGAAATAATTCGTAAAATTCAGCGATGTCTCCAACGATGCCTCACATCGCTCCTCATCGGCAACCCATCATTAACACATCTTTCAAGGATCGGCCGATGTATGGCCGAGCATCGTAGAATATCCGTTGAATCTGAGGTCATCGGGGAGTTTAGTGGTGTTCAACAGATAACGACCAATCATCGGTCGATGTTAGTCGACCGATGTACGAACAATGTTCACCAATGTATGAGCGATGTAATATACATCGGCCGATTATCCTGGAACATCGTTTTAGGATTACATGTAGCAATGCATCGCTGGGCCTTTGTAAGTCTGGCCGGCAACCACACCATTTTTCTCATAATACGCATTGGTTGTCCATCGTATACCCCATCGCTGGATAATGTGACTGCTACTTTAAGGACTACTTGGCCGATGTGCACCGATGTTGGGGCATCGTTTACACCACGGATTACTACCGATTACCACCGGTCTACGGCTACCGGCCGGGAAATGTGACCTAGGCATAACGTGACACATCGTAGTCGTTCGTACTAGTATCGTAGGTAACCGCGTTAATATTTCATAATCGTAGAAATATCGTAACCAGTTTGTAACTCTGAAGATCGCCTCAGTTCGTACTTTTAAGATTTTACAAACCTCGTACTTTTTGCACAGCCATCGTGGACAAATTGTTCTAGCAGCAAAATAATCCACACGCTCTGTAAAACTCGCAAAACTAACTTGGCGATGAACGACGATTTTTAACTTTTTCCCCCTTATTTGTGGGCAATCGTAGCATAACAGTTTGACACGACCTTAAAATAAACTTTAAACTACCTGGTTCATGTATAAATGTACCTTTATATTGAATTACTGATCAAGGCTTTGCTGTTTTTTAGAGAAAAATATTCAAAAATAAAAATTTATATATTCCTATGAATAATCCTAATTTCCTGCTTTGGTTCTGCACTACCTCCCCCCCCCCCCCCCCCCCCCCGATAACATAATTTGAAACAATATGAAATATCCGAATATCCTCATCATGAGAATGTTTCTATATAATTAAATATGTTGGAGAGATTATGCATAACTTTGTTGTTTAAAGGATTTTTGGAAATATACACATACCTTTGATTCCAAGATTCCTGAACTAGCCACCGATCGCTGTAGGGTAAAGGCCAACTTAACTCTACACCATGTAATGAAGTTTAATGTAAGTTACATATTTTCTTGAGAGATTTCTTTAAGATACCATTCAAAGAGTAGATCAATTCTGCAATGATCAATATTTACATTTGCGCTGTTTTTCTAGTAAGGGGTTTTATTATGTGAAAACTACAATAGTGAAACTCTTAATTTTTATACCAAAAACAACTTACATTAACTTCAGCGCACATTCCAAGTTTAGGGAAAACCTCCCATTCAGGTATTTTTTAAGGGACCGTCTCAAATACAGGTTTATTTACTATAGGATTATATAGGAAAATGCCAAGTTTTTAGCATTTTAAAGCAAATTATACAAATACTATAATAGATTTTTTGTTCAAATACTATACTGTACATAATATGTACATGTAAGAAACACAATATTCTGCCGTCTGTTAACAGAGGGGACATCTCAAAATGCCAACAATTAACAAGTTTTCCTGTTTTAAAATAGTGCTACAAAATATGGTAGACACAAGGGATTTATATGAAACCATAATAAAATAATGGAGATATTCCCAAATTTTTAGGTTTAAAATTTAAGAGCGTATGTTTATTACTTTTATCTTTAATGTTATTTTTATTACCCCTTTCTGTAAGAGTTTTAGTTTATCATAACTTCAAAACACTCTGTAACGACGTCAACCTACCTATCAAATACAAAATCGGTTTAAAATTAGTTATATAAAATTGTTATCAAATTTTAAACAGGAAATACTCTTTATTTTACTATGATGCGCAAAATATTGCGCAAATGAAAACTGCAGTCGGTCCCCTTAAATTGATTTAAATACAATACTCACGCGTAGAAATATACACGGAGTAACGTGCGCTAACGTGACGTCACAATGAGGCTACAGAGACGTTTGAAAAGTGCAACGAAACAGGTCAGCGAGAAAATCAAATATTGATTTTTCCCACGATGCTTGAAAGGTCATACGAAGCGGTTCTTAACACTAGGATTTTACGTTTTTAACATAAAGACTGGTATGAAAGAATGTCAAATTACGTTTGGTACAATTCAAATTGCCTTTGCTTAACAAAAAAAAAAATGAAGGCCGAAACTTGTCCACTTGATAAATTTGTTTCTTGCTTATCGTTCATGATGTTGTGTTTTTATGACGTCACAAAGACCCATTGATGTAAATAACGCATTAGATCTAGTGTAGTTTTAGCGAATTTGATTGAGTTAATTTTAGTCATTTTTGTGGATATATATGCAATTATGTTTTTAGATGAGCTACATGACACTAAAGTACAGTTTACTCTATTTGAACTAATCGTTAATTAGGCAGAGCAACTGAAAACGGGAGACTTTCATAGTAGGATGATCCTGATGAAAATCCCTTTGAAATCATGATTTCCCCCCCCCCAACTATTATTACTTATTTTTAATTAATACCCTAGAAACAAAAATGTTATTTCCATTTGATATGCATATGATACAAGATATTTTTTTTTCATTCCCAGTGAAATTGTATAATTAAAAACAATAACAAAAAGCATAATTTAATAATTAACATTGATGTGAAGCTTCTTAGATTTAAAATTGTACAATTGTTATGGACATGCAAAATCTGTAAAATAATGTTATGTCACATATTGAGTGGAAAAATACACCCAGCAGAACTAAAAGGTTTTCCCCCTTTTCCCCCAATATATACGGGAATGTTGAAGTTCATAATAAAACGTGGATCAATGAAAGATTGACGTATTTGAATGCACACTTTATACCATCTAAAACACAAACGATCATGTACAAATAGTATGACGACATAATCATAATTTTGCGGTCAGTCACAAGAAACGTGATATTTTATACATGTTATATGTTTTACTGTTGTGTGACCGATGGGACAAGCGCAGTTGTACCATGAAGGTGAACGGTTGATCTGCCACCTGTCCTCAAACCTTAGGTAGCACGCGATGTCTAAATTGTGACGTCGCACTGCGTAACGTTTTCGAAGATAACCGAGTTTCTGGTTGATGCAAGACCTACATGTAGTACAATTTCCACCAAAGACATTGCTTTGTTTCTTTTAAAATTTCTAAACAAACCAAAAGCCTTCAATTTTTATGTTATTTATTTATCCATTATAAATAATTATTCAATGTTGCATAAATGCTGGTAGCAAAGGAATTCAGGGAAGGTCTCACATCACAACTTACTTGACGTATGTACAGATGTAATTCCGAATTTCCTCTGTTCTTACACATTAGTCTAGCTCTAGATCTCTGTGCTCTACATCAAATCCAGTAAAGTCCATTTTAGAATGAATTGGAATGCATGTTATAAACATTAAAAAAAAAGATAATTAAAAGAAATATTCAAGTTCAAACTGCGAAATTGATTTGTAGGGAAGATGTTTCAAGTTACAATTTACCATCATCTGACTACTTCAGATAGTAAATCAAGTACTTAAGTCTATATGTATAACCATATTTCTGTAAAATAAAAGAAATTAGATATTTTTTATTTAATTATACAGTGTTGAACGTCCCATTTTAGGAATTTTAACTCATATTGAAACGCTTACGCTTCTCCTGAAGGATAAATGAGCATATTGAGGAATAACAAAATAATATTCTTTTGAGTTCTTAAGATCAGCAGGGCAATGGTGCTACATAATTTAATGACATTAATGAACATTAACCTGATTGATATGAGTACATTATTATATTTCTGTAATTGTCATTTGGACTGTGATAAATAAATGAAAAAGAGTTTAATAAGTAAATCATGTTTCTGACTCGTATTAGTTAAAAAATATAAAAAATAAAGTGATTTTTTAGAAATATCGAAAAAAAATGTTATCTTCTTTCCGATTTCTTCAACTTCCGATAAATCTTTTTCCTGTTGTATCAAGAAAATACTTAAAACTATTATATAATGCTGACTGGTGTTTTTCATATTTATTGATAGACCATAATTCACACACTGATTTGCCGTCACATTTTTTCCCGTTATTTCCGGATCATGACAAAGAGCACTCGAGGGTCACACTTCTCCATGCTACTTAATCCAACATTTGATAAAGGTCTATGTTCTTTTTTTTGCTCCTGAGCTGTAGTGTTTAATGGACTTGAGATGAAGCTTCAATACTATTTGATATCTTAAATTTCATTCTATAATTTTACTCTGACGAAATCAAATATTTAAAGGAAAATCTTATTCTTCCACCTAAAATTATGAACACTTTTTGATTACTTTTACATAATTCTTGGTTTTTCTTTCAAATTGTTCTTTGGCAAGTTGTTTCAAAATATTCATCGTCGATTTTTAGCTCACCTCAACGAAGTTGGGGGGAGCTTATGTGATACCCTCGGCGTCGGCGTCCCAGGTTAAGGTTAAGTTTTTTGGAGCAGTTTCTTTTTAAGTACTTCTTTGTCCTATATTGATTAGACATGCATGGAAGATGGTTCTAGTGTGTTTCATTGTACCAGTCAAAGTTTCAGATGCTGCAATTTCAGCAAAGGAATGATCAGGTTAATGTTTTTGGAGCAGGTTAACAAATTTTGGTGCAATTTTTGGTGTAGTTTTCATTTCCAAGTAACTATAAGCCTTATGTTGACCAAACTTGTATGGATGATACATCTAAGGATGCATACTACGGGGCTTGCTTCGGATGCTGAATCTGACCTACATTTTCCGGTTGAGTGAACAGGTTAAAGTTTTTGGTGTAGGTTTCATTTCCAAGTAACTATAAGCTCTATATTGACCAAACTTGGATTGATTACATCTAAGGATGCATACTACCGGACTTGCTTCGGATGCTGAATCTGACCTACATTTTCCGGTTGAGTGAACAGGTTAAAGTTTTTGGTGTAAGTTTCATTTCCAAGTAACTATAAGCCCTATGTTGAGCAAACTTGCATGGATGATACATCTAAGGATACAGACTACCAGGCTTGCTTCGGATGCTGAATCTGACCTACATTTTCCGGTTGAGTGAACAGGTTAAAGTTTTTGGTGCAGGTTTCATTTCCAAGTAACTTTGAGTTCTCTAATGACCAAACTTGCATGGATGATACATATAAGGATGCATACTACCAGGCTTGCTTCGGATGCTGAATCTGACCTACTTTTTGTGGATGAGTGAAAATATTAGTTTTTGATGCATGTTCCATTTCCAATAAACTATGAGCCCTATAATGAACAAACTTGCATGGACGATACATCTTAGGATGCACACTAATGAACTTGCTTCGGATGCTGAATTCGACATACATTTTTCAGATAATAGACCAGGTAAAAGTTATGGGTGCAGGTCTATTACCAAAAACTATCAGGCTTATATAACATTGTATAAACCAAACTTGCACAAATGTTGCATCAAGAGATGAAAACTCTCAAATTTACTTCAGATGCTGGATTTTGATTACATTTTCATGAAAAAGAACTAGTTTAAATTTTTTATGTAGGTCTATTTCAAAGTATCAGATCAAAATTGCTTAAATATTTTCATTTTTGTTTGGAATGTACACTTTTTGTTGGTTAATTGAGTGAATTTGCCTTACTTAAAGACAACATTCGTTGAGGTGAGCTCTGTAATCTCTGATTACCTATGTTTTTTATTGTGAAAGCATATGTGCATATATATGTGTTATTTTTAAATACGTTGGTATAAATAGCACACACGAAGTATACACTGATTTTTAACTTTTATCATTACACTACGAGTATAATGTTATAGGAATTAATGTTGTATGTATTGTAGAAAAAAATAGATCAAAATACGTAACTCGTTTTAATTGCTATGTTGCATATATTTGTTTACAGTGACTGTAAAGTTTATATCCTTTCTCACAAAACTTTATAAAAGATAACAATGCAACCCAATCAGTAAAAGCTCTTTGTCATAAACGGGAAATTGAAACGGAAATCCCCACTTTAAGTGATCAACAACTTACAGCCTTCCCCACTAAATGGATTTTAATGGATTTTACGAGCACTGATGAGTGTGTTGTACCCTAAATGTATGAGAGGAACCGTAAATTGAATGGTAAGAATAAGATAATTTGTATTTCAAATGAAGAAATGTTAAACGCATTCAATAAAACTTTAATGAAAAAAACATGTAAATTTTTAACATTTTTAAATTTGTTAAAAAAAATTCGTGAAATGTTTTAGGCACATTGTAATGAATACGTACATGTCAGCATGAGACATTTCTGTCTTCTACAATATAAATCGCCCTGCAAAATATATCGCTTCCTAAATTTAGTCTTTGAAATGCATTATACACATAAATTACCATAATTATTTTACCCGTTCCAGTCTCTGTGATATTTTCTGATTTGGGACATTTCCTTTTAATTTAAAGAACTGAAAAATTTAAGGAAAAAATTATGATTTTTTTTAAATAAACGTGAGGGGTTTACCACGAGGAACGAGGAAAGAAATAATTTTCAAGACATTTTTTTTCCTTCTGTGATCTCTCTAAAATGCCTAACTCATAATTCCTTGGGATAGAAAACCCAATTTAATATATAAAGCACATTTTAAAACAACTCTTAAACTAACATAACTGCCCTAAGTGAAGAAATATTAATATAGAAAGCACAAAGAAATTCACTTTTATATGGATACCCACTTCCGCCCCAGCCCGGTGTAGAACTCTCGACCCCCGGAATCTGTCTCCTAGCAGTGCAGGAACAGTGCGCTAGACCGCTCGGCTATATAGGCAAGTCAATAAACTTGCTTTCGATGGCGCTATCCTACACAACACAGTCATTCAGAAAGAAGTGTGACAAAGGATTGTTACCAATACACGTTGTAATAAAATTAATTATTATTTATAAAGCACATTTTACAAAAACTCTTAAACTAACATATTAACTGCGCTTTATTAATAATAATTGATGTCATTACAACGTGTATTGGTAACAATCCTCTGTTAAAACTAATGTCCAAAAAACTGCATCCCACCTCTATTCTTCTATGTTGTACTAACCTATGGATTAAAAACACATTTCAAAATCTATTTTTTTAGGGAAAGAAGCAAATGAGCATTGGACGCCAGCATGAAACCTAAATACCCATCGGTGTCCTACATACAGATATTTTCAGCGGTCTTACAGGTATGCATCCCCAACTCTTTTCTCCTACAATAAAAAAGCATTAAAATTGTCATTAGCTGTAATTTTGAATTAGGTACAAGCGCTATGTCTTTTTGTCTTACCTTTAAAATTGCATTAATACTTTTGCCTTCAAATAAGGTTTAATCAAGGAAGCTGCTTTCAATTTTTTATTCATCGTTTTCAAATCGCGTTTATTGACTTTTTTTATCATCTGTGTCGATGAAGAATCCATGACTGTTAAATGTGTAAATTTCCGTCTAGTGAAACCCGAACGATCTCTCGATATAAACTTTTAATGACCGTGATATGCGAAATCAACATATCTTAGATATCTATATATTTTTTTTGAATTTGTGTTATCATTTCTTGTTATGTCAGTTGTAAGTGATTCGTCATGTTTCGAAATTTTTGTTTGAGTATATTGCGTACATTTAAGAAATAAACAACGTAAATCAGTGAACATGGCGTTATGAATAGCAATTGCTCTGCTGGCATATTCCATGATGCGCGCTAGCGCATCATGGAAATTATGCCAGCAGAGCTATTGCTATTCATAACGCCATGTTCACTGAATAATCGTTGTTTATTACTTATATTTGCATTTTTTTTATTTTTTTTTTTCAAGAATATCAGAGGAAATCCTGACTTACATAAGGACGCAGCTTCTTGTATTCCGTAAAGAAAAACATACGGCTTTAAAATCAGTAACCCGGATTAATGCTCCTTTTCTCTAATAAATCACAAACACATTTATAAAGTATTTCCACCTCAGACACAGTTATCTGGATACAAGCAGCGCCGTCATCACATTTTTGTTTTGTTTTAGTTGTGACGTCATCGATCAACGTTATAAAAACCCTTTGACAAAAATCAATAATTTAACACTATGATGTAAAATGAGAATGCTTTTATAATGATTATAACTCCAGAATGCTTTCTATATTTTTTTTTAGTTTTTCTGATTTTTTTTAATAGCTGAAATCATTCTTGAAATAGATATACTAGTTGAAGAAATTTTCTTTTTCTGAATGTTATTACCCAAGTGTGAAGAGTTATCGTTTTTTGTTCAAAAATGCATGATACTAAAAATAAAAATATGACAGTTCTCTAGAATTTTTAAAAAAGTTTTATTATACAATTAAATACATTGCTCAAAATTGAATTTTTAAAGATATAAATCAGCAATTTTAAATTTTCTGAATTTCCTTTTTTTCAAAGAATATTATTAAAATTTATTTTTATTCCTCTTATGAAACATCACATATATATGCTTCTCAACACGATATATATACCGGTATTGTAGTAGTGATTGTTCTACACGAGTGTGATAGAGCAATTGCATTCATAGTAGGAACAGTTGCGTCTATAGTCCTATGAACGCAGTTGATGACTATGTTCATAGTGTGAGAGAGCAGTGGATATGCAAATATATTCTTATATTATATTGATTTATTTGCTTTTATGGATTTCAGACGAAGATTATTATTTTTGTTTTTTGATATGCTCTGGAGTGCTTATGAACTAAAATGATTAATTTAAGATTGGTATTAGTGTATTTGTTCAATTTTTTTTTCATTCCACGAAGATTTCCCTAAAAAAATTCTGCTATATCCTCTTACATTTATTAAAACAAAATGAAAAATTACAAGGTTGACAACCAAAATGACCCTCAAGGGAAATAACTCGTAGAAATAATACATCATATGAAAATTCAAGACTTTCTACTTTAAGAGGGGCTAAATCAATAAAGAGAATTGAAATATTCGTTGCACATACATGTATTAATGACCATTAAATGCAGTATAGAAAATTTCAAAATATCGGTATCAAAATTACAGTAAGGAATCAATTATTCATTTTACTTATTAATGAAATTATTCAATTTGTATTTCTATATACATGTAATACTCCCTTGCTTATTAGTAATACAGTTGAAGTTTGGACCTCTTTGCTTGTTTAGAAAGTTGTTTCGTTTATTAAGAAGGCGATTTACTGATTTAACAACACTGTGCCAGCATATTCCTCTTTAAAAGTGTCAGACATTTTTAAAATTTATGAAATTCTTTCAAAAGATATCGAGTGTCAAGAAAAACTATTCAATACAGTTTTAATCCTGGTATTTTTGGCACTGAATACCTTTCGATAATGGGACTGTTAATTTTTTTCGTGTACAAAAACAGTGTTAATGCAAGCTAAATATTCGTTTTACTAACTCTACCCTTAATTTACTAATATTGTTGCTTTTCATTTACATATAATGTATTTCTAAAGGTTTGGTATGTGATGGTTTATTACATTGTATTTATGCAGACGTTTTGAAAAAGAGCCTTCACTTGTAGGGAAAGGTGCAACTAAAATAATACTAAGATTTCTTAAAACCCTAACAAAAAATACTGTAGGTAACTATTATAGTTTCCTACAGTTAACTATAGTTTACTATAGTTAACTATAGTAAATCAAAGTGTCAAAGTTTTTGCCAAAGTTTTTCAAAGTGTCAAAGTTTTCACCAAAGTTTTTCAAAGTATCAAAGTTTTCGTCAATGTTTTTCAAACTGTCAAAGTTTTTGATAAAGTTTTTCAAAGTATCAAAGTTTTCGATGATTTTTTTCAAAGTGTCAAAGTTTTATATGAAGTTTTTTAAAAGGTAAAAGTTTTCGACTAACTTTCTCAGTGTCAAAGTTTTTGATAAAGTTTTTCAAAGTGTCAAAGTTTTTAAAAAGTTTTTTAAAATGTCAAAGTTATCACTATAGTAAATCAAAGATTTTAAAGTGTCAAAGTAATAACTATAGTTTACTATAGTATACTATAGTTAACTATAGTATTTTTTGTTAGTCCCCCAAAAAAGCATTTCAACATTGATCATCTCAATGACGATGTTTTTGTATAATCTACATTTGCATTAATACCTCCGTTCATTTAACATAATTCTTTCTGTATCTTCAGCTTTCAACTCGAAACATTACTTTCAGTACTTTGATTTTTAAGAGTGTGGAAAGAATGCGTAAGCTATATGTCTAGCCTTATTAAAAAATAGAATTCAACATTTAAATATTAAATCATGCTTTCTTTTAAGTTCTATTTTGCTATCATCATTAATAGGAAGAACTCAAATAAACACTCAATAATTTAGAAAAATCTAGCCTGAGCTTGAAATAATTTGAATTGATCACAGTGTGCATTTGGATATTGACATGGGAGGCAAATAAGCTTATAAAGAATGTGCAGGGATTTTAATACTGAGAAAACCAGCACATTCTAATTAACCTTTCAAATCAAGTAATAATGATTAACTGTTTTTTTTTATTTTAAGATACTGAATGAGTAGGCCTCTGATTCTGCATTTCATTGTTTATTGATAACAGTTGAGATCTGTGATTGATCCTTTTCAGTAAATCATGGTTTTCTGTTTTAGGTGACAATTTTGTCAGCTTATATAATGGATACTGAGTACTGTGGATTTTCCAAGTCAACACAAAATATTGTCACATCGTGCCCTGTAAATGAATCATCATGGAATAAGGCTGCGAATGAGTTTGGTTGTTCAAATCATGACGACAAGTGTGGAGGAAATTTGAAATATCACTGCCTTATTAATCCTTGGCAAAATGAAACAGTGGAAGTTTGTGCACCTGCAACAAGTATTCGTTCAGGTATTGCTGATTTTACAATTTTGAAAACTAGTTAAAGACACACTGAGGGCGATGAATCTTGCGATTTCAATTAAAGTTTTAACGCATCGTTTTTAATTTTCAACGTCAAAATGATATGATCCCGATGTACTTTAACAAAATGATTTAATGCAACTGCTGATTTTAATTTCTATTTCTTCAGGAATACAAATCCCTTACCTTGATCGTGTTTGCTCTGCTCCTATTTTGTACTGTTTTATGGACTTTGAGATTGAATACTGTTCGTTATCTCTATATCTTCTCACTAAGCACTTAGCGCAGAGTTGCGAAGTAAGGAGTTTATCTTTACGTTGCAGGTTCGAACCACACTGTTGGACGTTGAAATGTAAAAAGGTATAAACTGAAATCCCGTGTTGAAACAGGTTCTGGCTGAAAAAGATCCTTCACCGAGCAATGGCTTAATTGCCGGGTAGAGAAAAAACTTTCCAACTCTCCACCGGCTACTGGTGAAGTCTCAATAGAATTAAAAAATTCTTGGGAGGCACGTTTAAGGACAGATGATGCAAACAAAAAAATGGATTCCTGGATTGGTGTAAATTTTTTGGTCTTATATCAATTGTAAATGATGCAAATAATAAATTTCTAGAATATAAATAACTTGTAAACCTTCTGTGATGTTTAAAAGACCGTCCGTCTGAAACTGTCCTCATTAATCTATGCAAATATTTTTCCCTTCAAATTCCATTTTTGTCCAAATTTGAATTAAAAGTTGAAAACTACGCAGGAAAAGTTTTTTTATATTATTCATTTAAACATGACCAAAGTTGTTATTTTTAAATTTGTTGACAAAAGTTTGTTTGTATCATCTGTCCTTAACAACATACAAAAAAATCTTCGAGACTACCGTATCATATTACAAATATAACTTCTTGCTTTCCTTTTTTTGATAAAATCAATAAAAAATTACATGAATAAATTCTATATTGACAGATGATGTATAATTTTGTACAATTGAAGTTATAATAATGGAAAACATAGATTCTTCGTTTCAATAAATTAGAAAATACCTAATTCTTTATGAAAAGGAAAAAAAGATAGTGACGTCGTAGAACGTCGAGGGGAAGCAGTGCATGATATAAGATTGTGGTATATCTAGAAAGCTCCCAAATAAACTCTGAAAAGGCTTGACGTTATAATGATGCTCCAGGAACTGAACTGACTTCTATTGAATGAGATGGAATTAACCATCATACATCAACAAAACCATTTTTATAACACACAATAAAATACTCTTTTTAAAATCAATTCAAAAAGTGTAACAATGATTGACATTGCCGATGAAATATCCGAGCAACCCTCACATTCTTAAAATAGTTATGTATAATATATACAAAAAATATGAATTAATTAAACGATCGCAAAAAAAAAAAAAAATAGAGTTGGTTTGTTTTACATCCTACTATCTCTAGAGACCTTAATAAATGCGGAATTTTCTGAATGCTGAATCACTTATTTAATTACAGTCTTCATAGGTTAATGATTACACTCAGTAGGCACATTTAGTCAAATGACAAGATGACTACGAGAGATTGACTTGTCAACAAATTACACAATAGCATATGAAGGGAAGTCAGCTCACAATAGAGGTTATACATGTAGCAATCTGCACATGACATGCCTCATGCACTGTAGTGTGATTAGTAAATCCATGTTTCATTCTGGCCGGTACTATCTCAACCTATTGCTTTTCAGCTCTATAAAAAACAAGAGACATGTGTTCCATTGAGAACTGATTAGAATTTCTTTAAGAATAATATGAGTGTCCATTTAGTTTAACCCCCCCCCCCCCCCGCTTTTACTTTAAAATTCATTAGCTATCATATTTTTTAAAAAAGCAGAACTTGCCTTAATAAGGGTAAACAAAGATCTAATAGGACGAAACTATTACTCGTACAGTTTACTGTAAAAAAAATCTTAGTCTGTAGTTCATCTATGAACAGCTTGCAGTTCGTTTTTTTTATCAATTTTTTTTCTTCGCGGGTATTAAGGAAGCATATATGTCATTTTTCGGGAAATTTAGACTTTTTAAAAAAAATTAAGTTTGATAATTTACCAAAAGAGGTCTTAAGCTTACTTAAAGTGTGTATTAATGCTGCTGAATTTTCGAAAAATATAGACACCTAAAATAAACGAAATTGTTTAATATTCTAGGTCACTGTGCTGAATACAATGCACGAGGAGGAAAAATACAAGAATTATACCGTCAGAACTGTAAAACATGCACACAGGTCTACATGTCAACTGAAGCATATAAATGTATGTATTCAATTTTACTTGTTCTATAAATTGTAAATGTATCACTATTCGGGGTTGCCAATTGTGTGGTATATATTTACTTTTTCTATAAATTGTAAATGTACTAACATTCGGGATTGCCAATTGTGCGGTATATTGCCCATTTTTTTTTTTTTTTGCGTAAAGCTATCGTCTCATTTTAGCATTTGCAAAATCGCTTATATACATTTTATCATTACATTTCATATTCCTTTTTCACTCTTCATTTACATAGCGCTTTATCAATAATTTAACTTTCTTTTTAGCTTAGTACTTAGTATTCAGAGTTTCTTTCAGGTGTTATGTTACAGAAAAATTATTTCTTAAAACGGGTTTTCCAAAAAGAATTCTTAATTTTGTATTGCATGTATGGTGTTAATTGTCTATGTATCTTTTCCGTTAGCCAGATCGTGACAATAAACACACGATCGTCACCGATCGACAGGAGATGTTTACACCTCCATGGCACCTGATCCTACCTCTGACGTTTTGGAGGTCCGTGTTTGCTCTGCTCCTGATTAATATTATTGCAATTGACCATTGCTGTTAAATAATAATTACAGATATAACCCCAGTTTAGATATTTTTAAATACATTTATTGTGATGCACCATACATGTAATAATGTAAAGACTTTGTGGAGATCATTCAGTCGTTTCCATGCCTCAAAAACAAAGAAAATTACCCACCCTCATCCCAAAGAAAATTAGTACTTTTGCAGTAAACGCCCTCTCTTTTTACATTGTATCTTAAAGAACTTTTTTTCTTTCCTTTTCCTTGTAAAGCTGTAAAATACGGTTGTTCTTTCTTCAACAGGGAAACGAAATAAAGCAGCAGTTGATGCACTTGAAACCAGTTGCAGAGAATCAATTTATTTATATTTTTTGTGTTTCGATTATAAAAGATGCAGACGGTACAAAATTTAGTTTTGTTTAAAGTATACCATAAATCGATCCTCAACTCAGCTATTCCTAAAACACTCACTTTAATAAAGATGAGACATAGTTTCACAAGTGTAAGACGCTTAAGTTGTTACCATTTAAAGACTGAATATCAATCATGTATCCTGATGAAAAGGATGCCCATGACCCTGAAATAAGTTTTGTGGCCCAATCATAATAACTAGAGACATGTATAAGAATATCTTTTACGATGAATATATGCTTATACATTAAATTTTCTTGTCAATATAAAAAGAATAACTCAACAGTTTTAGTGAATTCTAATTTAAAATTGAAGATTTTTAGCCTAAAGAAACATTCAAATGGATTTCTACAATGTATTTATGCATATGTTTTATCCTGCAAAATATCAATTATATTTTTACAGACCAAGAATGTTACTTAGAGGTATACATGTATATGCAAAAAGCAATAGTGCTGCAAGAACATGTAACGCGAACAAATCAGGAACAGAAACAAGAATCAGAGCAGACAACAAACAATGGTATAGTTAAATTTAATAATAAAGAGATTGAAACATTGAACAAGTTGAAGCAACAGTTAATACAGCAATATGGAAATCAAACAGAACAGGAAATGATTAGAGACTCTGATCAGGAAATCGAATTAAGGTAAAATTTCTTAAAGGAATGATTTATTTTAAATAAATGGAATAAAATTCAGTCTAATTATCAATACAAAAATTTCCTCTGTAGGACATCCGACTCGGGTACTTTTAATATATAAACTGTATTTTCTTTTTATGTCTATTTTGGTTGATAAATAAACAAAGTTAGAAATACATAACATGTACCGGTACATGTATCCACTTGTAATATACCTTGATCATACATTTTGATTATATGTTTTTGATGTATATTTCTTTCCCTAGCAAAAAGGTTACATGTACTTATTTCACTCTTTTATTGTTACAGAGCTATGGCTAATATCAATAGTGGAGGCAGTACCACAAACTGGAATATTTTACATCTTTTTGCCATTCTACTCCATTTCAAAACTTTATTTTAAATTTATCGTCTTTTCCCTTGCCATAAGATTTTTGAATATGTATACAGTAAACATGAATGTTGCAAGGTTTCGAAGAACTTGTATCAGGGAGTTGAAGCTGCAAGAAAAGAACCCATTATAATCTAAATATTTTTTTTAATATTGATATATGTATGTTTTGACAATTCATTCATTTTTAACGACGAAGCATTGTCAATTTACGACGAGTATTTCTATTTTTATGTCGATATATCCTGGTGAGCTTGAAATACTGTTGAAGATACCATAGAATATTGCAATATTTTCCACTAAAAAGGAATTAATGGTAATCTTACAACCAAGCTCTATAATAAACGTGATGACTTTAATTAATGTTTTATATCAATCCAAAATGTTTTCTAAAATTCAACTCGTATGTCATCTAGATCAAGTGATTTATATTTTTTTTTCATGCATATCCCAGTTCTTTCTCGAGACTATGTATGCTTTTACTGCTTTTTTATCTTATATCGAAGTTTTTTGTGTAATTTATGGGTTTTTAATATTATTATTCAATTTTTTAACAGCTAGTCTTGTTCAAAACCTGTAGTTCTTTTATTCAATTTGTTTGTTACCTATTTTTTTTTTTATTACTTTTAGTCTTAGCGTAATCTATATAATACTCATATTTATTATTTCCAACTTATTGTTGACATGTAACGGCTCTAAAATAAAGGGTATTTTTTAAAAATGTCTTTTAGTTGCTTACAAAACTGCTAATTTACTCAATATGCACTTTAAAATGCCCACAGATTCTCTATTTTGCTGGAAAATATAATGGATTGAATGGCCACGAAAAAGTCACCGAAAGTCGCATCCCAGTTTGAACTGGAAGATCTTTTATCTTGTTATATTTTGTGCAAGTGAATACTGTAACAATACCTATAAACGGATTTTGTAACTCTTCGAAAACACAAATCAATAAACTTTATTTAAAAGAATTTCATTTCTTAATTATTAGTTTAAAAAAAAATGGTAGTTTTAAGAAAAATCACAATTTCTTTTACTGGTAATTTATTACAGCACGACTATTCAATTTACTTAACAAAAATTTTAACACGTAAATGCAATGAAATCAAAGAAAGACATACGTTCATCATATAAATAACGATCAGCATTCATTAAAAAATATCGAAGTTTTTTTTTTTTTTTTTGGTTTAAAAGACCAAATAATTATATTTTCCGTCGTGATTCTTTTAAATAAGTCAGGTAAATTACATCACCGCTTAAATTTAAGACTCTTTAGTTTCAAACCATCACAGCAGCATTAACTATTCTTCTAGGCTGTTATCGTACTTGTACAGATACTTTGAGGTACAAGTACACGTTTTAGTTATTTGTATTATTGCGATTTTAATGACGTTGAATATGTATTAGCACTACAGTCTCTGTCTCAACTTTTTTTAAGGCGTTTAATGACGTCAGTTTGATTTTAATTAGAAAACAAAACATGATGTAAATACTAGCTTATGAAACTTAACATCCTATATAATGTATATAAAATACTCCTCTCCACATATTAATTAACTATATCTATCATTAAAGTTACAAATTTTCTTTGCGTGGAGATGCCATTCTTTATGTTTTAAGAACATGTAGAATACGTTATTGATGATGTAATACGCGATGGATTTAAGGACTTCTCCCACGAAGATACTTGTATATGGAACCGTATAAAATCCGAACCTCTCTTATGCATGTACTTCATACGTACGAATGTAAAGCAGAATAGTACTGTTTGACTTTCACGGAAGCAATTGTAACTTTTCGATATAAGATACATTTTAAGTTTAATTAATTGACCCAGAAAACCCTAACTAAATTATTTGTTGCTATTTCCCAAGCGCACAAAGAGCTTTATGTATTTTTTAAATATAAATTGTCTTCTTCGGATAGTTTTCCCCAAATTTTTTGTCTCGTAAAGCACTTGTAAAAAACCAAAAGCAGATTATTTTTGAATTCGTATTTGGAAAATAATTAATAATGAAAGAATCTTTTCTGAATTCTTATTCTCGACAGACTGATTAATTGCATGTTGTTTATCGTTCCTCTAGAGAAGGATTTACTCATATGGAGACGCCACCACTACATATTTGGAACTATACTCGGCATTCTGATCCATTGGGCAGGGAGGGATCTTTTTCATGCCAACACCTACTGCGACCGAGTTTTATACGGCCTTATCCGAAGGATCGGTCTCTACGTCCCACAGTGGGATTTATTTTCGACAGAAAAACTCGCTATTATCTTAATTTATTATTATCATAATTCATACGGGCACGAGTACGCTTAGTGAATGGTACGTTTCGCTTTGTGCACGGAAAGGTACGCTTTGTTCACGATACGGTACGCTTTCTGCACGGAATGGTACGGTTCGTATTTGAGGTGTATTGAACATTTTCGGAATCTCAGACACCTGACAACTTACAGCGGACTGCGGACTTTTCATTTTAGGGAACATGTCAAAAAAGTAATTAGAATGTTACGTATATATTTCATTGAACTCGGTAATAAAATTTTGTTTTCATTTGCATGAGTTATAAAAACAAATACATTGCATGGAATGTGTCGCCTCTTTCCTTGAAGACAAGTCTAGTAGTGTAAAATCGTATATCGATAATGAATTATCTATACGATAAACAGGCTTTTAAACGTATTTCTATACGCTCCCCGAAAGTCGTCTATTGTATGCAGTCCGCTGTCCGTAGTACGATGTCAGGTGTCTGAGATTCCGAAAATGTTCAGTAGCACGGTTTAGGGTCTGTATGTATATATTTGACACGCATCAACTTTAAATAATTCCAATCTTAATTTTATTTATTGATTCCCTGTGTTTTGATTAGACGAAAACAAATTCAAGAACAAGTTTACACATCGATGAATTCTTCAATCAGAACTACTTTCTTGACTGTTGTAAAAACAATGAAAACAGACTTCCAGTCCGTTTTAGCTAAATTGTGATAACAAGAAACTTGAAATAAAAAATGAATGAATGATCGAATGAATAAATGAAAAGGAGTTAATAAGAACTGACAGACGGGAATATTATGTTTATGTCACTGTCGGATCACGATTTGTCATTTTCTCGACGTTCCATATCAGCTCAGTTGGTATCGTTGTGATAGGGAAAAGAAACGTACCTCAGACTCTTGCCTTTTTAGCATCAAGTTCATATGTTTACATCCTACAGATCCCATATTCTCCCTAAATCTTTGAACGAACCAGAGCAAATCGAGGACGTCGTCGGTCTGCATCTTTCGTTATGACGTTGTTGTTAATGTCAACATGGCCATGGTCAAGGACGAATTGTTATAGAGATTACGCGTATTTACGATATTTGTTGACTTAAACAACATTCAATGAGTTTTTATAAGTTTATTTATTGATTGTTTTGATAATTTAAGTTGGATTTTATCGATATTCATCTTGTATACGTTTCTTTGCGGCATAAAGTATTCCTACGCCGTACAAAATAACGTATTGTATGGCGGCCTCAAAGGGAAATAATTTTTATCGTTTAAAATATTCGTAATTGGAATTATAAGAATTAAACGTTCCTTTTTCAGAATTTATCGATGTGTAAACTCTGCCTTTTTACTCACAAACTTTACATAAAAGTGCTTCGCACTTTTATTCAGTTTGTGAGTAAAAAGGCAGAGTTTACACATCAATAAATTCTGAAAAAAGAACGTTTAATCCTATAATAAAAACACCTCGCATTAATGTGTATCGGCAACACAAAATGGATAATATGGATAAGAGAGAAACAATATATAGTATTTCAATCACGTACCTTTTTTCAGAATTTCTTGATTAGTATACCCGCGTCTCTTTATTCACAAACTAAATAAAATTGCAGAGTATTTTTATTTCAAGTATGTACATATGTATAAATGATATTGACGTTCGTACATGTATATCCTATAACCGTTAAAAACTAATACAGGTTATTCCAATTAAGAAGTAATAAAATCATTTTTCTATGACGCTTTCATACAATCCGTTATAAGTCAGTCTCGTGGTACATTGGAAAGGGAGTTTGTTTAAGGATTTTTACGTCGCAGGTTCGTATCCCACTGCAGGACATGGAAACCGATCCTATGGGTAAGACCCTACAAGCAAAGGTCCTGTATCACATTAAGTACAGTTAGTGTTGGAAGGAGAAAAACATCACAGCTAAGTGACCCTGAGAACCGATTAAAGGTCAATGATTATAGCCCTCCATCGACAAAAGAGAGCGTCTACATATGAGGGAAAGTTTTCGAGAGGGAAGTTAATTACAGACCGTATACCGTGCTACTACACCTCAGTACCGTACCGTTCCGTGCAGAAAGCGCACCGTACTGTGAACAAAGTGTACCGTTCCATGCACAAAACGAACCGTTCCGTTTACAAAGAGTATCGTACCGTCCACAAAGCGAACCGTTCCGTGCACAAAGCGTACCGTATCGTCCACAAAGCGAACCGTTCGTTCACAAAGCGTACCGTACCGTCCACAAAGCGTACCGCTCCGTGCAAGAAACGAATCGTTCCGGTCTTTGGTTAATTATGCAAACCACGCCCCAAATGATTTTTGAATCGTGTAATGACCAAATAAGTCTTTTTGGTTTATTTCTCGCTACGACGCCTGTGAAAGGAGGACGTTCATCGAGTGTCATGCGTTTGGGCCTTCAAATGTAAAAATTAAAAAAAAAAGCTTGCCGAAGCAAACTACAACTTCAAAACAACTAGACAGAGTGCGAGACGATTCCTTGTTTGATATAAATTAGATCAACTGGTTGTGGTCAAAGGTACAGTACAGGCCACGAGTTTTTCCCGCAAAACGCGAACATGACTAGGCACAGTGGGTCTCGAACAATGTCGGCGTCCTTGGAGTCTTTCATTTTCTAAGTATTATCAAATTAAATCAATTTCCTTTTGAAATATTAGTTGTTTTAAATATTCGAAATTTAACTATACATATATTTAAACTAATATTATAAGATGTCCAAAAATTCAATATAATCGTGCTCATGCAGAGGAAAAAAACCTCTTTAAATGCGTACATGTACATGTTTTATAATCCTATAATTATATTTGACATAAAAAAAGGTTCAATAGACTCTAATACCACTAAAATAGAACACGCTTTCATGAATTAATTCCCTGGTTGTCTCTAATTTTGCTCATTTAAATTATTCAATCTTATCGGAAACACGATCGTATTTGTCGTAAGTATGCATTGATATGTAGTACATATCAGATGCGCGTGATTTTACTAAAGAATTATTTTTTAAGAATTTTAAAACATATATAAACTGTCTAGGGTAAAATGTAAAAAAAAAAAGATACGTATTAGACTCTCATATTAATTCAGTTAAGATTTTTACTATAGGCGAATCATAAGTGGAGTTATACTTACACTGAAAACCTGTAATCATGTAAAATATGGATTAAAATATTACATGCGGTAAACATGAATATTTCTACTGAACAGACAGAAATGATAATCTAACTAATACAACTGTGATCAAATAAAATGTGCAAACTGCAATATAAATATCACTTTATTCTGAAATACATCTTATGAAAAATGAAAAAAAAACAGTTTGCGAAAATATAAAGATATTATATGGTTTGCTACACTGTACCCCATCCCCTTCCTAGAAAGCAATACAAATTAGCTGGTTAAAAGTTCTTTAGAAGTCTGCAATATGACACGTCGTTGTAAATAAAAATAAATCATAATCTTCAGGAAACATCCTTATTAGTGTCTGAAAAAAAGATAATTTATTAAATAAAATAAACAAACAAACGAAAATAATCTGTTATTTTTAAATCATATGAATATACTATTCCGTGATGTTGAATTGAAATTAAAAAGAGATAAACATCCATAAATGTCTACTTAAATGAATTGTCCAACTATTTAATGAAGTAAACTTTGAAAAATTCTTTGAATATTGAAAATACACAAATATCGTTAATATAAAAAGACCGAGAATGAATCCCTCCTAAACATTAACGATAAACGCAGCGTACCAACGACACATTGGATTTGTCCTGGTTTGTTCAAAGACAAGAAAGACTATCAGGTTTAGAATTGTGAATTTGATGTTTGTAAGACAGGAGCAGGAGATATGAGTTGCGTCAAGCGAAAAGGGACCTTCGTGACCAAATTTTCGAAATTCGGTTTTTCACCGTTTCTGAAAGATCTAGTTTTTTTGAATATTTTGGTACCAAACTTTTTATTATATACCTTTTAAATTTTAATTAAAATTCCAATTTAAAACAATGCAAAATTTTAATCTAACAAGATAACGCCGTAAAACGTTGAATAACGTCACATAACGTCATGTTGATAATTGGAACGTCATTAATAAAATACCCTTTTGAACTAGTTAGAAATTATTTTTTCTACTTGTTTTTTAAAAAGTTTTTTAAACATATATTTCTCGATATATTAGAATTTTTTTCGTAAAAAGTGATAATTCAAAGGTTGTTGAAAAAATATACTGTAGACGTACTTTTTTCCAGGGGGTCATAACATTCCGCGGAATCTCAATTTCTGTTTAATCCACGGGTAGAAAATTACGCGGATTTTCTAGACTGGCACTGTTTGCCTTACATTTACATTAAGTACGCTTGGAGAATTTATGGCCGCGTAGATATATAGTGTTAATTAATACCACACGTGAAAAAGTACTTCTTCAGTAATCTAAATGTACATGTACATATTGAAATAAATTTGTATTTGAAAGGATCTTTGACCAGGTAGGACAGACCGCTGACCATTAATAAAAACAATAAAGTTCCTATTCTGAAATCACACGCAAGACATTCGTAACAACATTGCTATTTTTCAAGATAAATTATTTACTGTTCACGGAATTGACCGAGTTTGCTCGCAATGGGGTAAAAAGAATATCTGACATCACTGTTCATGCATGTAGTAAGGTCTTAAGAATTGATCCTGGTCAAAGAAATGTTATTTCTCTTTCGGTATAATCGGCAAACTCGCCTTCACAAAAACAAACCCTGAAGCAGTACCTAAATATTTTTATGATACTTCCCTGAACTAAATTTTGGGAGTGGTTGGGGGTGAAACTTGAAGCTTTGTAATTTTTACCTTTCAATTATTTCACACTTCTTTCAAAAACGATTTCCCTTTATTTTATATTAATTGAAAATTATATTGAAATATAGAAAATCTTGAAATTCAAATAAGAATAAACGTGTTTTTTTTTACCCCCCCCCCCCC
>PRKT01000822.1:189387-203960 GCA_003671525.1 Saccostrea glomerata | reverse complement strand
TAAATTGTAGGAATCATGACCCCCGGGGGAAGGGCGGGGCCATTATAGGGAATCAAAGTTTTACATAGAAATATATAGGAAAAATCTTTGAAAATCTTCTTCTCAGGAACCACTGGGCCGAAAAAGCTGAAACATATGTGCCCATGGAAGGATCATGGGGTAGTGTAGATTTCAAAATGTCTAAATTATGATCAGTGGGGTAGGGTGGGGATGCATTATGTATAACAAGGGGGAAATCTGGTAAAGAACAGAATGGTCAAAGCTTCTCAGGTGAGCGATGTGGCCCATGGGCCTCTTGTTAAAAAAATGTTATGCAGAATTCATTGCAATAAGTTGGTCATCAGATGATTAACACGATAAACAATCTTTTAATGTTTTCTTTCATTTAATTATTTATACAAAGGGGGTGTTAACTTAATTAAATTGTTTGGTTAAATAAAAAGAAAGATTAACATGTTATAACTTACTTGATTGTACTCTAACGGGGCATATAGAGACACAACTACACCTTGCTAACACTCATGGTCTCTGTCTTTTTCATGTACTGTAAACCAATTTTTATTCGCGTGCGAGAAATTTTCGCGAAGTTCGCGAGAGCCTCGTCATCACGAATATTTCTCGCCGCGAACCGGTCTCTAGAGTGTATGTGTCTATTAACAACAGATCCAAAAAGGCTTGATCGCGAAAATAAATGGTCGCGAACTACTTTATCCGTGGTAAATCGCGAAATAAAGTCGTCGCGAATAAAAGTTGGTTTACAGTAAATCCTACCTTTCTTGTTTGTACGTCTATTGATCTTTTCCAGGTTTGTCTGGGTCTCCATAATTCCTCCTCTCTCCCTATGAAATCCATTCAAAGTCCTGCTTTGTTCATGTTGTTATCAACAATTTATTTTTAATTAATGGCCAGGATGAACCATGGGGAACAAAAAGAAATGTTGCTTGATACGACAACGACTATGTTTTGATTGAAAAAAGAGATGTCCAATGCAATTACTAGATTGTTATAAATCTTCAGGTGAGTATTACAAGTTATTAAGGTACATTGATCCTCTGATAAGAGAGATAATTCTTAATGACACAAATTCCTATTATTCCTTTATAAATTTGTCAAGTTCAAGTGCCTTTTTTGTCAAATTTTGCCCCGCAAGCCATACTATAATTGTATTTTATTCAGCATATACAATTTGCTTTGGAAAATCATAAAAGTTAAAGAAAAATTTCATATTAGTGAGCAGAGGGTTTTTTAACCTTAAGGTGGAAAAGATGTTAATTCTTGTAAATGAATGAGGTTTACGGAAATAGTTTTTCCGCCTTTTTTACTCAGGCAGTTATGTTATGCTGTTACGTCATTATGTTAACTTGAGCGCCTTTTTTAGTGCACCTTTGAGCAATTGATAACTACGAGCTACTTGTGCTATTCGCAAAACCCACCCACCCCCACCAGTAGTATTACTGCAGTCTGTATACTTTGTATAATTTAGCACATATGGGAGGTTACATGTACATTCACATGTATGTTCTTTGTGTTTTTATTCTACTTTAAGTTGAGCTATTCACTGTGCATTGCAAATAAATCTTTGTACGCCCAGACTCATCTTTTTTATATATATTGAAGTAAAGCTCATGATCAGCACACATGGATGGTTCTTTAGATTCCTCAATTTCAAATTATATACTAATAAACATCAGATGTGGAAATGCTGTAAAAATTGACAGGGGACTAAAATCCATCAAAATTTCCATTCACCATATTTGTAAAACCCTTAAATGACATAGCTTCAACCCTTATACATAAACTTTGTACTGGTAATCAGTATAGTATAATCAGTAGTTTGCAGTATAACTGTGCATGTCAAGAGATTCAATTTTATTTCTAACTTCTCTATTAAAATTTTTTTATCTAAAATATTATACTATACCTCTCTAGGTATCTAGAACTGCATTGTATGGAATAATTATAGATCTATACAATGCAGTTCTAGATTATCATATGACAATTGGCCATAAAACTTAAAATATTTCCCTGTTGTCAGCATGCTTTTCATCATATTCCACCTCTTCAGGCACCTAGAGCATTTTTCGTAATGGTTATCCTTTTTGGAACAGAAACTTGGAAGAGTAGCAGATGTCACAATAACCTGGTTCACCTTGTTCACGTCACAAAATTGCTTATTGTTTTATCAGTCTGAGAATGTAATGTGTCCATCTGTAGTTCAATAACTTGTATGTAACATTAAAATTGAATGTGAATTTGAGAGTGGTGCCAGATTTGAGAGAGATTATGTTTTTGCTTGTTTTGCAAAGCAGGGAATGTGATTTTTCTTGCCTGAATATACCTGTATCTTCACATTTTCCTCATGATAAAAATGCAATAAATACAACATGTAGTAAAAATAAGGCTCAGGACTTTTTGTTTCCAACACAGTAATTGTGGGATGTGCTTACACCTTATGACAAAATGTTTTATGAATCATAATAAATTGTTTATTTTTTCCACTTTCAGAATGATGATAAGGTGCAAAAACCCTCTCCGTGACTTACCACAGTCAAAAATAGGAGGCCTGCTAGCCTCATTCATTTTTATCTTTCTTTTGTACAAAGGTATGTGTAAATAAGTCACTTAAGATCAGAAGATTGTATGTTTAATTGTAATTCAGGTATTACATTATTTTGCAGTTTTATGGCTGCATATTTCATTGTTTACTTATATTTAAGTGTACACTAGCTACTCTAATTGAATATATTGCCTGGAGAAAACATTTTTGAAAATATTTTTTTTAAGTTCTTAGCCCAGGCACTTGTTTCAGAAATAACTTTTTAACCCATATATAGTATAATAAAAACACATATTATTACACTATGCGTTAAAAAATTATTTCTGAAACAAGTGCCTGTGGTTTTTAGCATCAGAATTTGGTTTGCACCACCAAAACAAAAAAAATATATTTATTTTTTAAAAATGAGGGAAGAAAGCTAGCCCTCATGTCAAGATATCTCTGAGTTTCCTATTTTAGAGTTAAACATTGCATTCAACTATTTATACAAATTATTTGTGATGAAGTTTGTTTATTTGAATAATTTACAGGTTTACTAGAAGAAGATAACAAAGAAACCTTAAGTAAGTAGTTATTCTAAATATCGATGATATTTTTCTTTCATGGATAGTGTAATGGCATATATTTTAATAGTTTGCATTGTGTTAATATTTGATGAAAAATGCTAGTTGAAATGGACATGTCAAATATTCTCTGACCCACTCTGGCTTCACCATCCTTATCAAAATACAGTCAAACATTGATATCTTGAACTGGATGTTAACTGGGAAAATTGAGATTTTTGAGACCTCAAGATAAAGACATTACAACATATTTTTTTTTAAATGGGTCAAACTTCAATTTCTTTATCATGTATCCATGGATATTCATGCAAGATCAATTTTTCAAGACACCAAAGTTCAACTGTATTTAATTTGAATTAGGAACACACATGATCTGCTTATCCAAGATATTGGTATATCAGTATATATTTATCATTGACCAAAACATTGGTAACACAATAACTCATGCATGTATTATTCAGCATAGCTCTTTAAAGTTCATGCGAGTTTAGTATGTACGTAGACTCTATAGTAAAATTCCTCATATGCCAAAAACTTACAAATCTGTAAAAGCACTTATTTTTAGCCCAAGTTATTTTTTAGCTAATTTGGCTAATTTTTGGCACTTGCTAAAGTTTGACTAACTTGTACTTACTGGTAAAACTCTAGTGGCCTATTTTAAAATTGCTGTAATCGGTGAAAGGCAATGCTTGCTGCTAAATTTTGAGTTTGCTTATTATTTTTTGCGTTTATTTAATGTGAAAATTCCAACAATACTTCTGCTTCTAAAAATTGAACAGCAATAACTTATGCTGAAAATCTAATCAGTGAATTATAGATTGTATTTTCAGCTCTACTGGTCAGAGACCAGAAGAGCTTATGCGGTAGTAAGGTGTCCGTCATCTGTCTGTCTAGCTGTCCATCTGTCTGTAATCAATTTTTCAAAATGCCACTCCTCCTAAGGTTTTGATCTGATTTCAATATAATTTGGCACACAAGTAGACTACACTAAGATACATAATTCTGTTGACGGCTGCCTGTTGCAAAGTTTCAAATGTAAGTGCTGTAGTAACTTTTCTTTTGTTATATGGTTAGACCAGTAGAGCTACAGCCTCATCAGAGACTTCTGATTTCTATTAGGTCTCATGTTAATCACAGTGTGAAAAAAATGGGAAAAGGGTAACAGTTAATTCATTCAGTAAACCATATGTTTAGTATTTGAATATTTAAATGTCTATTGTGTTGTGTTTTTTTTCTTTGAGTTGAAGTTTAATTATTTTTTCAGATGTTTCAGCTTTTGTATCTCATTCACATGGTAATGCTTATCTCCCTAAATAATACCACTAGGCATCATGTTGTTGTATTTAACATTTCAATGATTTACTCAATAACAGCCTCTTTATGGATTCTTAGTTATAATTTCACACAAAAAAACTAACACAGTTGTAAATATTTCTGTTGATTAATTGCAGCAACACACTACTGTAACACTAAAAAATTCTCTTAGTAAAGTTGTATAGATGTATCTTTTGAAGGCTGATTGCTTATATAGCTGATATAGAGAATTGCTACATGTACTTAAGACTTTCAGGTTTGCAATTAGCCATATGTGGGTAAACCACCCATTTCTTCCCATTCAGTCTATGATAGGAGTAATTTTGTTACCCCTGATTACATTATCTTTTATGGTCCAGATTTATTTTTGAAATGGCATCTTGAGTGATATAACCCTCTATTTTATAGAGAATTGTAGTTATTAAAAATAATGTCCATGTTTATGCTGACTGCGATATACACAGGTTTTTGGTAAATCCCTGTTCAGTATAACTAAATTTGACTGTACTTTCATAGAACTTATTATACAGTGTAAGCTCCAATATAAGTGCTCTATATACCTCTTTGTGTGACTTCACTCTCTCCACAGTAGAATTCTGTCTCTATATAGCAGCGTGTATTATTCTACCATGATGATAATGTGTTCCTCTTTCCATATACTGTAAACGTGGTTATATTGACGAGTTGAAAAATTGACGATTTTTTGTTTACGAAAATTGACAAGTGTTAATTTTGACGAAATATTTAATCTAGAGTTTCAAATCTTTGAATTCACAGGGATACAAAGGCAGCGTCGGAATCACTAAAATTTAATTTTTGTATAAACTACATTGTATCTATGTGTGTAAGATTTGATTAAATAAATTGCCCTCTTGTAATTTGATTTCATTATAAGCGGTCAAATGCCTGAGGTGACAATTAAGGTCAAGCACGGCGTGATAATTACGCTAAATTACGCTTGCAGTATTTGATACACTAATTTAGATTCAATGGTTTTTAAAAATGTGATTTTATATCACTATGTTTTCATAACTAATTACAAAAGAAATTAACAGTGACTTTGATCTCATTGTCAAACGAAAAAGCCGTTAAAAATTTAGGGGTAAAGTTGTACAATGGTCAATGTCTGTTGTGTCTCTATGTATATGATAAGAAGTTTGACGAGTGTAAATTTTGACAAGAAAAGAAGAATCGTCAATATAGTCAAAATTAGCACATCGTCAAAATTTCCACGTTTACAGTATTCACTTAATTGGTAGCACTGGAGAACTCAAGATAAATGTATGTTGTTTTATACTGTGAAGATTTCAGAAATCATGGCAAAAGTAATGACTTTTAGATCACCTAGGCCAATTTAAGACATATGAATTTTTCTGATCAAAAAAGTCCAGTGGTTACAATGTAAAGCTAACATCATGTCAAACAAGCAGTTTTGAAACCTTTACACTGTTACTGTTAGCTTTGATTGCACTTGGTTTACAAAAGTCATAAAAAGTCTAAATTTCATTTTTATATGGATAAGCTTAGGATTTTTAGCACTAAGATAACCACTTTTTCAAATTCACATGAATTCAAATGAAATTTTACAATATATATGTATGAAGGTTATGTAAGCTGAAGTTATTGATTTTTAACACCTCATAACTTAATGAGAGTAGTGGTCAAGATATAATTACAATGTAGATACAGTTATTTAAGTCTTTGAGTTTTATTTTAAAATGTTTGTACATGCATAAACAGTGATGATTTCCTTCACATTTTGAGGATTTCTTGTGTATTTTGCTAACGATCATGTTCTTTTTTTCAGAATATTTGGAAATTGTGAAGAGATTTTTCCTTAATGTAAAGCAGAAAGATAAAATATGTAAGTACATTTATAGCAAATAAGTGTACATAAAGACCTCATGCAATCAAAGAGCAAGGGCCACCTAGGGCAGTTTCTGGCCAAAAGTTGAATCATTTTTAGCTCACCTGAGCTTTTCTGATCATCTGTTGTCGGTCCTCTGCCTAGCTGTCTGTCCATCCAATAGTCCGTCTGTAAATTTTTCACATTTTCAACTTCTTCTCAAAAACCACTGGTCCAATTTTAAATAAACTTGGTACAAAGCATCCTGGGTAAATGGAAGTTTAAAATTTTAAAATGAAGGTCCCAGACACCTTGCAAGGGGAGATAATCAAGAAAAGATGAAAATAGGGTGGGTCATTCAAAAATCTACTTCTCAAAAACCACTGCGCCAGAAAAATTGAAACTTGTATTGTGTAGATTCTAAATTGTTCAGTTCATGACCCCCGGGGGTAGGGTGGGGCCACAATAGGTAATCCAAGTTTTACATCAATATATAGGAAAAATCTTTTTTAAAAACTTCTCAAGAACCATTGGGCAAGAAAAGCTGAAACATGGATGTGGAAGCATCCTTGGGTAGCATATTTTCTAAATTGTTCAAATTATCTTGACACCTGGGCTTAAGGTTGTCAACAACAGGTATTAAAAAGGGGAAAATCTGGTGAAGAAAAGCATGGGTTATGTTACCCAGGTGAGTATTGTGGCCCATGGGCCTCTTGTTTCATAATTTTATATAGAGCACAACCTCTGATCTAAATGAAAATACAAAACAAAAGATTTAATTGTTTCTGAAGATCATGAAACATGCTTTAATTTTTGGATTAAAGGCTATGCTATGCTTGTATTTTGATTCTATGCTGTGGGCAGTCAAATAAGCCTGTTTTCTGCAATATTCAGGAACATTACATTTTCATAAAGATTGTTTTCAAATAGCTGGATTCTCAAATAAAAAAAATTTAATTGGAATTCTGTGCATAAAATGAAACTAGCTCTTAAGATGCAAGTTTTCACAATCATATAGCCATCAAAACTTCCCATGGTACTCGCTATTTTATGGCCATAATATTTTGTACCCCCCTCCCTGTAAAATTAAAAGGGCAGGGGACTCGATATTTTATGGCCATAATATTTTGAACCCCCCTCCCTGTAAAATTAAATGGGAAGGGGGCTCGATATTTTATTGCCATAATATTTTGACGTCCCCGCCCTGTAAAATGAAATGGATAGGGGACTCGATATTTTATGGCCATAATATTTTGAACCCCACTCCCACTTAAATGAAAAGGACAGGGGGGTTCAATATTTTATGGCCATAATATTTTGAATCCCCCTCCCTCTTAAATCAAGGGGGCAGGGGGACTCAATATTTTATGGCCATAATACTTTGAACCCCCTCCCTCATGAATTAAAAGGGCAGGGGGACTCAATATTTTATGGCCATCATATTTTGAACCCCCCTCTCTGTAAAATTAAAAGGGCAGGGGACTCAGTATTTTATGGCCATAATATTTTGAACCCCCCTCTCTGTAAAATTAAAAGGGCAGGGGACTCAATATTTTATGGCCATAATATTTTGAACCCACCCCTCCCTCTTAAATTAAAACGGCAGGGGACTCAATATATTATGGCCATAATATTTTGAACCCCGGGTTCAATATTTTATAGGGGGGTTCAATATTTCGCAGTGATATTTTGAACCCGGGTTCAATAAATTATATGACACCGGTACTTTAAATGAATTCAAAGTACACTAATCTAGAAATTTCAAGTTAGTCTATTTTTTTTAAGTTCTTTCAACTTTTTATGAGTAACTAATATGTATAATAAATGATATGAACACTTCTGTACTTCCAGATCTTGACAGAGAAAAGTCCTATCTTGACGAGAAAGCCAAAAAGTTGAGAATTCTCTGCTACACCATGACAGTGCCAGCTAACATGCAGACAAAGGCAGTAGCTGTGAACAACACATGGGGAGCCCGATGTACGAAACTAATTTTTGTGACTCCCGAGCCTAGCTCTACTTTATACACCATGCAGGTGGATGTTAAGGAGGGAAGAAGCTACCTTACAGACAAAACTGTAAAAACACTCATAGCAATTTACAAAACTTATAGAAATGATTATGATTGGTTTTTCAAATGTGACGATGATGTATTTATTATCATGGAAAACTTGCGCCTTCTTTTGGCCAAGCATGAATCTCATGTACCAGTTTATCTGGGGCACCAGTTTAGACTGTTGACAAAGCAGGGATATTTGTCTGGGGGTGCGGGATATGCTATAAATAGAAAGGCCCTGGAGATGATTAACGAGGAAGGGTTTCAGGTGTCCGGGAAATGTGAGGTCTCAGGGAAGGACGAGGATTTGGATATTGGGAAGTGTTTCGGAAACCTCGGCGTAAAAATTTATTCCACTGTTGATACTCAGGGACGACAAGCATTCCATCCATTTGGCTTTCAGAGGGCTTTCTATGGACATAAAGGAGGGGAGATTTACTACGTCTCAAGGCCCTATAACACGGTAAATACAAGACAATATTTTTTTGCCAAATTTAGTATGTGGTTATTAAGTGTTTTATGTTTCTAAGGTATTGAAAATCTTATTACTAAGTAAGAAAGATTAAAAAAAAAAACAAACAAATTATATGGCAAAGTATGCTGATTAATTACTCACTGCTTATTGTAAAATAAAAAAATTGTCATTTCCCCTTTTTTTGAAACATAAAAATCGGTTTCATGTGAAAAAATATCTTACTGGTAAAGGTTTCCCTATATAAGTTTATTTACTGAAAAAATATGACTAAGAGATTTTCTTTCTTTATCCAGGGCCCTGATTGTTGCAGTGAGTTCACCGTGTCTTTCCACTACGTTACTCCGGAGGAAATGTACCTAATGGAATTTTTATTGTATCACACGAGAATCTATGGCCGACATTCAGTCGCGAAGGACAAGGAAATCTTCACAAACAAGGAGGCCGTTATTCCTGATAAGGCCCCAAATGAAGTACTCCTCACCCCAAAATTTATCTGGCATCATCTTTTTAGATATTCAAGATTTGAGTAGATTTTTTTTTTTTTTTTACATTTTTATAACCTGAAGGTCAGATGATACAAACAATAAAGTAATGCATGGTTTGGTATGTAAATTTTGACTTATACTAGTTGTAAAGATAAATATTACAAATCTATCAAACATTCAGAAATTGTAGATTTTCTATGATTTGAAATTTCTTTTGAAAATTTCTTTTATGAAAAAAGTGTGTATCATATGGCCTTAATTAAAATTGCTTCTTTATAAAAGTTTATCAATATCCTTTCAGGAGTTAAGCTGGCACTTAGTCATTAGAGATATCACATGCCAGAAATATTAATTTTTTTTATACAAGGAAATATTGCAGGGTATATTCATGGTAGTCCTGATATATTTTTATCAAGATTCACTTGTATTGTATGTTTTTTTTCTTCCTTTTTTTAATGCAAGGATGCAAGGAAATTCAAAGGCTATTTTTGATTTTCTGATATGAGAAACTTTGAATGAAAATTTAAGAGATGTAAGTACAATGTACTTTTTTTTTATTTCATACAAATGCATGGTTTACTAAGTCTATGTTTAAACTTAGATATTGTTGCTTTATATTATACAAATTTTAACTCTACAGTCTCTACCCATCTATTTATTAAGGTCTCTGTTTTGTAGATCACGTTTTTTTATACCTAATTTGTATATAATATATGCATGTTTATATACTTCAGAATTTTATTAGTGAAAACCACAAAGTAACAAATAGTGAAATCTCAGAAAAGGAACCTATAATTACAGATTAGTGAATAAATTAAGGGCCGTTGAAAAGAAATGGTGTAATCAAGTCTAATTGATGTATTGAACTTCATTTACAGGAGAAATTAAGCCTTTTTATTTTTACAAAAATTAACCTCGGAATCTGATGGTGAATGCATATTTTTCTCAGTAAAAGCTTGGGGCCCTTTAGATTATAGTGAAGGTTTTAAGTGGGTTTTAAGGAAGTTCTAAACACTTATGACATGTGTTTCTAATTAGTTTGAGAAAACTGTATCCCATAAAGGTGTACCTACTGATCTATTTCATTTTCAACATAGGGTACCTGCCTTAGCAGAAAAAAAAATATTCATGAAAGACAGTAAAGTATTATAGTGAACAGAAATCACTGTTCTTTACTTACTTGTACTTTGTGATTATACATGCAAATTATATTTTGTAAGAATAATCCATTTCAAATTGTGTTATTTACTATGAGATATGATCTTCATTTGATTTATTTGATATCAATGGGCAGATCACTCTAAGTTCTCAAAAGGTTCTTTTGTAGCAGCATAACTACAATTAATCTAGTCACAGGCTTGTATGAATCCTCTACCACACCATAGGATTCCTCTCTCTGTGTCCCTCTGTGTTCTGTCCAACTGGGGTTTTTCTAGACTCTTTTCCTGGAGGTTAGCTTATAAAGTCAAGCTTATTTTTTGTATCTTGTTGAGTTGCAGTCAATTTTGTATATCGATTATTTTTTTTTTACTGCATTGCTTAATGCCCTGACATTCCCAGAATATGATTCTTATGCCCTGTTCACACGGAGAGTTTAATTTGCAGTAAATTAATGCGAAGTAAACTAATGCGAATCAAACTAATGTGAATAAAATTGCTTTCACAAAATAGCTAATGTGAAGTCAACAAATGTGAATTAAAATTCACTTCTGCAGCCGCTGGTGTCAGCACGGCTATTATGACGTCATTTGCAAATCTCGTCACCTTATGCAGAAGCAGATCCATTTGACATAAATGGCAAAGTGTCTGTATATACATTTTAATGATTAACAAAACTTTCCTTAGTTTTTCAGTACCTATAGCTGACCACAATACATTGGCATTTGACTAAATTTTGCCATTACACATGCATCAGAATTTAATTCGAATATATTAGCTTCGCTTAGCGTTCATACGGAGCTAATGTGAAGTAATTTAATGCGCAGTAAACTAGTTTGAATTAAACTAATTTGCATTTCTCCATGTGAGCAGGGCATTCATATTTCTAGCTCAGTAGAGCCTTTTGCTCACCATACTTTACTGTACATATATATAGATCTATACATTTATCTACCTGTCTTTGTCTGACATATCTTTATACAGTCATACATTGTTACCTCAAACTCAATGAGACTTCCAAAATACTTCAATATATATCCATTGTATTTGAGATATCATTGTTTTAGATACCCAATTGAGCATCACATCCAATTCAAAGAAAATTGTGATTGATGGTATATATAAGTGTGTAAAGTCCCTGTTTATTCTCTAGAGCAGTAGAGGGAATGTTAAACAACATACAATCAAGCCATCTGTCTGTTAGAACACAATAACTTGAACCTTGCCCATATCTTTTGATTGGTTTGAGATATGGCTTTCATATTTCACTTTGTATCTTTCTTGTGAAAAGACCTTTTAACTCTTTTGATACCAACATATTTAACCTCTTGACTTTGGCATTTGACCCAATTTTGCAAGTTTTCCCAACTTTCACCTTGCACAAGTTTGTACGGAATCATTGATGTTAGGACTTTCTTTTTATATACTTAGGTGTATCCCTTGGTACAAGATCTTTCTTTGTTTATCAACAATTTTGATGATTTGGCTTTGACCTTGGATTTTGACCTAGCTTCTTTTGAAAAAGTAAAATATTGATCATAACTTTTGAACAATTGGTATAAGGGCTTTCATATTTCACATGTATACCACAGGTATTTCTTGTGACAAGACCTTCCCCTGTGCACCCACAATTTTGATCTTGACCTTCATTTGAAATTTAAATTTAAAACTGAAATTTGTATTTAAAAAAAAATTTACCGGTAACCTTTCTTTGAGTTATCAAACGGGGACATCGGTGATTCACACAAACATCTATTGCTTTCCTATTTCTCTTGAAAATATGACTCATGGGTATTTTTTGGTCCATATTAAATTGTTGTTGTTTTTTTTAATTTTCCTATATTTATACACATGATGGGTACCTGCTTAAAATCTTTTTTGATATATTGTATTTATTTGATCTCTATTTTTCTCAAGTTCTCTTTCATTTACCGGTAGTATGTTTAGATACCTAAGAAGGAATTTTTATGTTTTGTGTTTCATAAAAATACCCGGTATGTGGCCAAAAAACTGAATGACTTGCACATTAAGGTATTGATCTACATAATGAACAATGTATTTCATTAAAACTGTGTTTTAATTTGTTGAAAAGTATTGTTTTCATGAAATCCTTTGAAAAAATATGAGTGGATCTCATTTATGTGTTGTTTTTCCTTCTTTCATGTTACTGTTACTGTAACAGTATGTTAATATATACATGTATATCAATAATAAATCATGCATTGAAATATACAAGTTTGTAAATACAGGACAATTCAAGCTTTTACAGATGTTTATTGTATAATGCTATTAATAGTATTTCATGTAGCACATGAAAAAAAATGCTGGCATTAAAGATGAATGAGTCATGTCCTTGTTTCTGGTGTGATCATGTTATTGTGATTTTGATATTTTAGGTATTACATGTATTACAATATGTTAATTCTATGAATATCATCTACTTTAAAAATAAAAAATCTTGATTATTATTTTTTTTTAATATTCACTATATTAACTATAATACCTTTGAATTATAAGCACTAGCTAGCCTAGCTGGTTTTAATTTCTATTAAAGAATTAAATGCCTTTTAATATATTTTGGAATATTTTACATAGTTATTGAAATAATATATGAAATATTCAATATTTGAAATGAAAGGTTATTAGAGGTTTTCTTTGCCATAGACTTTGGCTATGACTAATAGTGTGTCTTGACCCTGCTCTAAGGTCATTTGGATGAGGTCAAGGTCTCAGGGTATACTATTTGCATGGGTCATACCTGTGGAAGAATAATAGTGCAATTGCTTTTACCTGACAGAATAAGGAAAAAGTTTAACAAAATGGGAATTTTGTAAAAAGTTCTATTAAATCTTTTTTTGAGTTTATACGTATATACCGTTTGGCAACCAGTTCTAGTTTTAGTTGGTACCAGTATATTCCTCGCAAGTACACATGTACAAGGGGTTTAGTGTGCATGTTGCACACACATTTTTTTCCACTTGTAATAAAGTATGCATAGACAATAAGATGCACTACTCTGAGCCAGTACTATAATTTTTAATATTTTTAGAATTTGCTTAAAAAATATTCAAAACAGGAAGTTTGGAATTGGACAAATTACTTGAGCTTATAATTACACTATGGCCAGTCCAATATTATTTTTTTTGCTTTCTCTCTCCAGACTCCAACTTCATCAAACCAGACATGTGTACTGTAAATGTATTGTATTTAGCCTGTACGATATTTGGCAGACATTGATATTTTAATATTAAAGCTAGCATGGATTTGATTTTCCATGTTTCTTCATATTCTTATTTATTTGTAGAGCAATATTTTGAGCTCATTTAACTTTGTACTTGATTTAGCAGTAACTGTGTTCTGCAAAAGAGGCTAAAAAGAATACACAGCCAAATGTGATACGTTTACAGTAACTTGTCCCTATCTACTACATTGATGAAAAAGTTTACAATCAGCAGTTTTTGTTTTCATAAGAAAGACATACTACAATCTCAAATTTAAAATCATTTTTAATTTAATCATTACAAAAAGTTGCCAACAATTTAATAAGCATAACAGTACATCTGTACAATGTATATTACAAGTCAACAGAGTAAGTCTCAGTAACAAGAACACAAAAATGGCCGCATTAAACAGGAGATATACATCATGGGGGAACCTTGCGTAAGCAGGGAAAATATATTGAAGCAGATCGCATATGATATTGCTGGTTTTCTGTATATGTGACAAACGAAAACATACACAAAATATTTTTAAAACTTGGAAAAATTAAAACTTACAGTTCACAGAGAAAAAAAATACAGTCCTACAGGAAAGTATATTTCAAATTTATTGCTAATAAAGAATAAAAAAAAACCTTTTTTTTTTTAAAAAAAAAAAAAACGCTTTTTCATTCAACATTACACTACATTTTCAGCTCCATTTAACAAGATAACTTGCAACTTGGACCAAAATGTATATCTTTTTAATTTATTTCAAAATGGGAATTTTAAAAAAATACTTTTATAAAATTAGTTTTCAACAGTTGCATATTAAATTTCATGGTTTTACATTCAACTAAATCTTTGGTTATAGTCGAAATATTCTTTAAAATGCCCCCCCCCCCCCCCCCCCCCCCCCCCC
>PRKT01000822.1:173495-188848 GCA_003671525.1 Saccostrea glomerata | reverse complement strand
ACCCCCCCCCCCCCCCCCCCCCCAGTTTCAGCATGGATGTAGTAAATTATTTTGAATGAATATGGACTTTTAAAAATCCTAGATCCTATTACTTTGCAAAAATATAATGAATTTATTCAATATAAATATTAATCCTACAAACATTGACTACTTTTGAAGTATACACAGATTTCTCTATACCTGCTATAGAGGATCATATACAAACATGTAATTTGTTGCCCTACATTATATATTTCATATTTTAATTGACATCACATAATATTTACAAAAATATAAGTAAAATACATTTACTTTTGGTATTGCATAAAAATGTGAAGCATCATATGGACATGAACATGCTTTAGGGAGACTTTCCTCGAACTTAAAACCTTAGTTTTAACATCTATCATATGCTAACTTATATGTATTTCTATGGTTTAATGCCTTCCTTTTTCTTCAAGACTAATTTAGCATTTTCTGACATTTTTTAAAATCAAGTTATACAGGCACCTTTTTTATTATAAAAGTAAAGTGTTAGAAATTATACTTGGCTTTGTTTATCTCAATGATAATCTAGAGGCATTCCTGTCAACAAATTCCAGAAACCTGTCAAAAATGTAGGTATGTAAGGTACTAAACTTCTAAATTTAGATGTCTACCCGAGTTTTATGATTTACTTTTCTACCATTTCCTATGAGAAAAAATAAAAATATCAATGTAGAATAACTTGACCGTCTTTTTGAGATACAAGGTATGTTTTATTGTCAATAGGGACATGGTAACTATGTAGAATGTAGAGTGAACATAATTAAAACAACCCATTATTCAATGGTTATCAATCATTTCAATGATCAATCACTGATCAACTTAAAACATTAAATAAATGGAAAACTAAACCAAAGTGGAAATGCATCATTTAGAACAATATGTCTATCTTTATAAATGAAAAAAAGAAAAAAGAAAAATGCCACTTTCTTTAACCTGATAAGGCCTTCAGACAAATAAACAATGCTGTGTAATTGCACAGTTCATCCTTTTTGAGGTGAATTATCAGGTGGAAAGCTTGGGTTTCCGTCTGAAATTATATTCCTCTGAAGTTCCCTTCAGCTTGAAAAACTGAAAACCAGTTTTCACCTCCATCTCGTACTGCTTAGCGAGTTCTTCTGCTAGTTTTCTGTCCATCATTTCCTGTGTTTCCCTGTCCAATCTCTCCCCACCACTGACTCTGAAATCAGCATCTTCATCCAATAACTGGTTATTTTTAATGGCGTCCTTCACCCTTTTTAAGTTTGACTGCGAGCAGAAGTTAAGGATAGGATTTTTGGCCTGCGAATGCTGGACTGACTTAAGTTTGGCTTTAGATGTCGTCTGCTTCAGTTTGGATCTAACTGTTGACTTCTCTGTGACTTTCCTTCTTTTCTTAGGTTTTTCATCGTTAACAGATGTAGCTGTCCTTTTCTTTGAATGCGGTTTAGGGGCATCTCTCGTCTCTACATTCTGTTCATCCAACAAACCACTACAAACACTACTGTCCTTTGAACTTTCATCCAAGTCCAAGTGTTGTCTCTTGTGCACTGCACTCACAAACGTCCACATGGGGTCTGGGTTGTACGGTTTTCTCTCACGTTTTGGATATGTCTTGACCTTTTTGTTTTGTTTCGCCTTTCTTCGTGGACCATCCCCTAATGCTGTCACACTGTCTGATTGTCCTTGCGGAACTTTACGAACTGGTTCCCCATCCACATCATCCCTACCACTGGGCTCCAAGTGATAATTGTTCTGTCCGCTACACTCCGCGGATTGTTTAATCCAGTCTGTGATAGTCCGCTGAGGGCTTTTTAATGCCACTCTTGCTTTCCCAGATAATTTCTGCACCTTTTTCCGCCGCACACTAGTGTCCTGTTCACTTTTACTTTTTGTTAGAATTGGTGATTGCTTTCCCGCTACTGTGATTGTCTCACTATTTATTTTTTGCGGATTGTTTTCCTTCATGGGTGGAATGTCAAAGTCATCATCGTTAAATGTAGGTTCCAATGGAATGACAAGCTTTTTCAGTTTGTATTTGTTTGTATTGGATTTCTCTTCCACACTTCTGGAATCTTCCTTGCTCTCATTCAGAGAAGAATCTTCCGGATTGTCTGCCTCCAGATCAATCACCATGGCTGAGTAATCATAATCACCGCTAGCTTTGTCAGTCCCACTATAATCATGATCACGCGTCAAGGTCACCACCTTGGATTTCTTGGTGTCTTTTTTAGTCTCTGTGCTTGTAGACTTGGACAACTTATTGACATTGGTCTTCCGCTCTTCCTCCAACTCAGATAATCTTCTCTGCATGATTGGACTGGAAGCATCCAAATCAGAAAGAGTCCGGACTGGAGATCCGAAGTCCGTTTTACTCAAGTTTCTTGGTGTGGTACGGATAAGTGGTGCCTCGACAACCTTTCCGCTGGGAAGTTTACGAGGCGGGGTGAGAGGACAAACTCTGATTGGTCGAAAGTGACTGATCTCCTGACTAATGCTGTCCGTACTCTCAGAACTCCGACATCTCTCTATCACCTCAACAGAGTCTTTGTCAAATATTTCCCCATCAGAGCGATCACTTATATTTTCTATGGCAGTCTCCAGTGATGGAAGACCAAGAGAGACATATTTTGATGGAAGATCTTCATCGTCATCATCATCCTCAGCATTTCCCATTTCACTGGTGCTGGTGCAGCTTCTTGAGGAAAGTCCAGCAGACGACAAGTTCCTAGAAACCATGTCTCTCCCCTGGGTCGACTTCTCTGTGGAATCATTACATTTATAAAGAAATGGGGAGGCACCACCATGTTCCTTCCCTTTCTTCTGTTTAGAAGCCTTCTCTGTAGGACTATAACACTTGTAAGGGTACGGCGAAGATGCCTTTCTGCTGGCCGCGTCTGCTGCTTTCAGCTTTTCTGCTTCTCTCATTTTTCGGAGCAGGGAATCAATGGTTGATGGGGGTCTGCTACTAGAGGCACTACAGGAGGATGTGCTGGACGTACTGCGAGTCTGGCGATGTGCCTCGTCGTCTCCAGCCAGCAAAACAGAATCATCACCATTAATACTCTGCAAATAAAATAATCTCCATCAAAACATGAACTTCACGCAAATATTGTATTTAGTTTAGCAAACCTTTAATCTGACAAATTTTAATCAACAAAAAATATTTTTAAATTGTTTATGTTCTAAATGTAACATTATCATGATTATGAAAAAAGTCAACTTTATATTTAAAGTTTGCAAAAAAAGAGAAAATTTCAAAAAAAAAAAAAAATGTAAAAATAAGCATAACCTTTAATCATAAGGAAATCTATAAGAAAGTAAAACTTAAAAGCATAATTAGAATATATTGTGAACTTCATTTAGGATTCAGTTTAAGATTTATCATTTTCTTTGGATAAAATCCTGACCTGGTTGACCTCTTCACTGATCTCCTTAGCTAGTTCCCTGTCCCTGGTTTCTAGTTCCCTCCTCCTGGCTTCCTCTTCCTCCAGCTGCCTAATCAGGGCCTCGCTTGCTTCTTGTTCTTTTTTCCTCTCTTCCTCCCTCTGGGCCTCCAGCTGAAAAATAAAATGAAGGATTAATTGACTGATCTGTCATAGCATATGATATGCTTATCAATATAATCCTTTTAAGATGCGTGTTTATAGCTAACATGTTTACAACAAATTGATGCTTATACTTATAATGAAGTGATTTTCATTCCTCATGACTTCAAGCTATATATTGGAAACTTATTAAATAAATGAATTATGCTTAAATAAATGAGGCAAAAGTGTATGTCCCTTGCACTTCGTTAAAAACAAGCTTCACTGTATATAAATTTCAATGATTTTTCTATTGCTAATGTTTGCAACGCATATCCTTTGTTGTTGATACTGATCAGAAAAAAAAGTACAATGTACAGTGGAGCCTCATTTATCCAGACGCTTTGGTTCCTAGTCAATCTGTACAGATATCTGAAGCGTCCGGATACCTGAATCACAAGTTAAACAAAACAATATAACATTTAAAAATTCCGTCCCGATGAAAAATCGTCCGGTTACTGAAGCATCCGGATATCTGGGATCAGGATATCTGAAGGTCCACTGTATACTCCTCTGGCTCAAATAATTACATGTGTGTGACAGCTGCCAAATCTGAAGCTTTGTTGACTGTATTTTTTAATCGAAAAATCATTAAATTGATTTATTAAACTCCAAGATAATTATATTATATACTTTTTTTGATTAGACTGTAGAAAATTTTAAATTTCAAACAGGTAACATATACAAGTGATAGGGTTTGTCATGTATTTTGACATGTCACCTAATAAATAGACATGTTGTATGAAAAGCATGGTAAAATGTTTACTTTTCTTACGGGTATGTTCATTATTGAATAAAGAATTTAAATATAATCAAACCCTTTTCATCTGTTCTTCATATTCTTTCCGTATTTCCCCCGGCTCAGCAATACTGATCAGAGGTTGGAACACTGAAAAAAAAATATCGACATATAAATTTGAAAACAAACTTTTTTTTTAATTAAAAAGGATCAATTTATGCCTTAAATTTTTGTTTTTGTAACTGTTGTAAACTCTGCTTAAAGTCCAATTTAAGTCTTTAACAATTTTTTTTTAAAAATTAACCGATGACAACTCTACTAAAATTCTAACCAGGCTCATCAATGCTGTCATCCAGTCCTTTCTGTCGTTTTTCCACTTTCTCCGGAAAGAGCTGCTGAATTTGATTCCACAGCTTTTTGTTCACCAAGGTGCCATTTTTAGCTCCCCTTCTGGCCCACACGGCGATTCGGACTCGACACATGGGACATGCCAGGCTAGCTTCCTCCACATTCTGCTTGAAGCAGGGGTAGCACAGGGTGTGCTTGCACGGCATCGTGACGGGCTCCACCAATATACACATGCATATTGGGCACATGCAGTCTTCCGCTGCCAGAGTCATTGTGACACGTCACCTTAGAAAAAAAGAAGAAACTTTTTAGAAATGAAGTTAATTAGAATACTTCAAATAGTATGATTAGGTTTGATCATCACCAGATTAAATTTTTACAAGTCTTTTTACATTAAGTAACTTTTATTAAAAAACAATGATGGATTTGTTTTCTTACATCAAAATGTATGACTCGAAAATAACTGTACTGAGACAAAATTATACATCAAAACTTGAAGAAGGCAGATCGTTTCACTCTTACTCTTATTCTATGTAACCAACACTGATAACTTCTAGGGGTAACATACTGTGATATATTACATATTTGATTTGTTATTTGTGATATATAAATCAAATTGTGAATGGTTCATACTTTTGTTTATCAAAACAGAAGATGAAAAAAGGTTAGGATCAATTGCTTAGCTCACAACACATCAGTTATTCATTTCAAGTTAAGTCGAGGACAAACCAATAGTGATGGGACATCGGTTAATTTTCACAATTGATCATCCGTTGGAATCGGTTACTGCTTCCGATGAGATTTTTCCCGATTATAATCGGATGTCATAGTTTGGTATATAAAATGCAGACTGTTGCATTTATTTAATATTATTTCCTGAACATGAATATATAAAATACATGTATGTAATTTATTGTTTTCTTTGTTGTTTTGCTTATTTCACACTTTCTACATGAATGCATGGTTTTAACTTAACTAAAATTTCCACTAGCCACGTGGGCTCCTAAAGTTTTTAATTTAGGAGCCTACAGCTAAATCTGTTAAGGCACAATCTCTGTGAATTTTGAACCCTTTGAATACATCACTTGGTCAATTAAAGTCTAGATATAATTTAATATAAAATACACTTGTGCATTTGTTTAAAATGAAAATTGAAGTTAAAATTACTTTGTGAAATAAATTTTGCATAAATATTTCATCAAAGGAAATGAAATTGAATTTAATTAACAATTTTACTATCCTTTTTTGCAAGGTTATATACTTAATCACCTTTTCCTGGTCATTGGACTATATTGGGAGTTGAACTATGTTCAGTCTCCCATGGTCATCACGTAAATAACATGCGCAGTAATTTGTGTTGATTATATAGAGCCGAAAGCGAGGCTACTGTGTCGCCCGATTTACTCCGATGATATTCAACAGAAAACATGCATAAACATCCGCCACAAATAGTTCCTGTCATTTTCTCCTGGACTGATCTAATTTTCATAATTTGAAATGTAAGTAAATGTAATGATAAAGTAATCTTATTTTGAATATTAGATTTCTAAAACTAAATTATAAAGAACCTCAAAAGTTTTTCATAATGGAACTCATTTTATTGTAGCGTCATACACTGAAAGAGATACGAACGACAACTCTACATACTGACGGCAAGCGATAAATCTAGTCTTCCGGACGGTTTGGATTTTAGCATATTTTTTTTACTTTTGCTTTAAATGAATTCATTAATCCGTAAAAATTTTAGCAAACATGCGTATTTATTACTAAATCAACAGTATCACCTGCCAATAGTGGGAAATATAGTACTCTGTAATAAATGTTAAAACCAAAATCGCGATTAAAATCAACAAAATGAAGTATATTTTTTTTAATAAAAGGAAAGCCTCATTTACATACCAGATAATTTGTACGCACACAAACTCTCACATATACCACTGTTTTTATGTTTGGTCATTAATATTTGTTTTTAACTTGGTTTTTCACAATATCAAAAAAAGATAAAGTTCTGACGTACTCCATGAATAATATTCGTGTAATTGAAATACATTTATATTCACAGAGAAGTTTTATATAACAAACCTGTTAGCTCTTAAAAGGATGTTGTGTTAAAATCCACATTTTATCAACATTGATATTATTCCTGCAAAACTGAAATTCTCATTACACATGGGTAAAGTTGCCAAGGAAAAATATATTACAAATCTGAAGACTGTGGTCAGTGAATTATATAAATGATCAACCGCCTCTAATATTAATATAATGACAGTGTCCATGTTTTGCAATGGGAAACCCAAAATATGTGTAGGATGAAAAAAGTAATAGAAGGTGCACAACGGCAATATGTAATAAAGATTCTATGAAAATTTCGTTCAGTGGTGTAAGAGGAGTTGCGGATAAGAGATGGGTATTCCTAAAGCGTAACAAACAGATGGGTGTGAATCCCGATTAATAAATACCCGCCCGCTTTTCAAGCAGGGGTATAAAAAAAGGACGAATGTAGGCAGGCAAGCATTATATTAAGGCCCATGCATTTTTTTGCTATTCAATGTCTCTGTATGTCTTTCTCAAGATTGTTGCAACTCAAAAAATCTGTAACAGTTGTCTGTATTTGAAATAATAAATATTGTTCACTCACTTAACCTCCCGATCAAAGATTTTATTTTACACCATGTTCAACTCCCATGAGTGCTTTCAGTACTTTGATATTATAGTAGCTAACGGATGACACCATCACATGAATAAGATTTTTTTTTAGTTTAAATATTTTTTAAACTTATCTGGAATAAGTAGAAGCCTAATAACACTTTCATTTCATAAGACTGAGTAGTTGGAAATAATTTAATTGAATATCTACCACGTATAACCGATACACAGAGGAATGGAGGAAATTCGGATTAGAAAAAAAAAGACGATCGTTTTTAAGATTTCGCAAATCATGTAGTACTAGTAAATGGATTAGATGAAGGGTATTTACGAACAATAGGACCATGTTACTTTTATTTATTTAATTGATTGGAAGTTTTAAAGCAAAAAACATGGGGAAAGCGTCTGTTTTCAGTAAAGGGACTGGAATGGTCCTGCAGATTTTTAATTCGCCATGTGGGCGAGCAAGTTATAAATTTTATGACGCTACACCAAAATTTACTCGCGGTTTCTAAGCACCTTTGCTTTGTGCTAGTTAGCAAGTATCAGAAGCACACGCCAATTTTCTTTCATTAAGAAGAAATAAATTTTAAACTGGAAATAGATAATTCTGGAATGTACTCTATTAGAAGTATGTTTCAGATGATCGGTTATGAAAAATTATAATCGATCATCTGAATCGGTAGCATTATCAGTACAACACTACAAACCAATATTGCAATATTGATTGTCATATGCCATCAAAAATAGTAGTTTACCTCAATTTATTTGCAATCTTCGCCCTAGATAGAATGTTCCATCATTAAAATGACATAGTCCTACGGACCGGTTTAACGATAGAACTCGTTCCGTGTATTCGTAATGTAGCAAAAGAAACATAGGAGATAACTCGTATTCACTATAACTCAGTGCATTTACTAGGAACAATCTAGAGAGTTCCGAATGTAAACATAGCAGGTAAATTTGAAGCGAAAGAAAAACGTTGAGAAAATTAATTGCATTTTCGTCTTTAAATGGATTATTTTCTAGGATAAAAGGCATAAGCAATCTCAAAAAGGTTTGTTTTGATTAATTTGGTACATATTTCCAGTGCAAATCCTTTTATATTCTTCAAAATTGTTTCGGAGCGGATCCGCTCCGATTTGCTACATTGCAAGTATATGGGACGTATTCTAACTGTGGTGAGGGCTTGTACCGATACACAGTTAGATCATTCTAACTATCTTCGCCCAATTACTGCGACAATCACTGCATCATTAAACTACTGTCAGAATGAACTCTGACTTAAGGGAAGAAATCTCTCTTGATTAACAAGGCATTGCGGCAAGATTTATTTAGACTTGGCAATTCTTGTTTTATTTGAATTAGTTTTAAATATATATACATTCAAAACAGATTTAACTTGATGCCTAATGTTCTGAGCATAATCATCATAGTGCTTCTGATGCAATATCATCACTGTCTTATTGAATATGACAGTGGCAAGCCTTTCTCACTTAAAATTATGTACCTGTATAAAAATGTAAATAATGATTAAGATATGAAAAGGATTAAGAGAAAACTTTTCTTAAATACCAAAGCTACACCGTATAGTAATACTTCCATGAAAGTTTTTAAAAATCTATCATGTAAAAGTGTAACGTTACCTAACAAAAACTTGCCAACACATGAACAAAATTTTCCTTTCAAAACGATCCCATAGGAGTTTAAAAAGGAGGTGCAATGTTCAGAACAAGAAAAAGTAAGCAAAAACGTTCATCAATTGCATGTAATAATAATTCTAACATAACTAGTGGCATTAGTTTTTGCCGACGTTTGTTTACGTCAGGCGGCAGCCGATATCTTTCATCTTCATGTATGTCTGTCGAATTAAATTTCAATGCAATACTGCATTACAATTCACGCACATCTGAAATAATCATAAAACAAAGAAATCTATATACTTTTCTTACTGTTAGGGGGAATAAAACAAGTTTTCCATTTTTCATATTTTGATGGCGCGATACCAATACTTTTTAACCGGAAGTTGATTCTGCAATTCTGTCACGATATGTCAACCCAGAAAATTTCGTATTGAATAAAAAAACATCATTTCCGCAAAGTTTTTAGATGGGGAAATAATGCAGTTTTACACTAGCAAAGAAAGTGAGCGAATAAACTGAATCTTTTATTTTTCTTAGATATTTTATTTCGGAGACTTTCTGGTCCTCTGTGAATCAAGCATGTAAAATTGTTAAGAACTACTGTATATGATTGTATCTTTGAACAATGTCATATGAAAGTTATTCATTATTCGATACCTATTTAATGTGGCTCTACTTTAGGTATGGGAATCATATGACGCGATTCTGCGATACAAACATGTATTTGAGAGAGCTTTCACGCAAGTTTTGAGAGAGGTTTTTTTTAGGGGGGGGGGGGGTATACATGTAATTATGTACTTAAGAAATTAAGATACAATATCCCAACTCTGAATTAATATTGCTGAATCAGATCTGGAGATAACGAACAATTATCAATCTCAAAAGTGCAGAAAGCAAAACATATCATGGGTAGAACAGCACGAACCTCCAATAAAAATATCAGAGATGGGATCAGGTGCCATGGAGCAATAATCATCCACTATGCACCTGTTACACTCGGAATGTGCTCTTTGTCGGGCAATTAAGAAGGTATGGTTTTAGCTTTATTGCGCCCTAAAAATGATAAATCAGGAAAAAATATGGAATGAAGGTTTACCATTCTGAAAATATGACGTCATTAATGTGAAGCATTTCTCTATTTTCAACAGAAAAAGACTCCAAATGGCGCATTTCAAAGGTGATTTCCTTTAGAAAACAGTGTCCACAGCCGTCGCCCACGTTAATTTTTTGATATTTTGTGCAAAATTCAATAACAAATCACAAATCTTAAAGTAATATACGCTATAACGTGCGCCATTTTAAAATAAGGCTGGAAATTTATATATTTTGTTTACCAATAAAAGTTACGAAAATGCTGTAAATTACACCATTTAAATAAAATTCGTTATAAAGTTATCAAATTATAATTATTTATTATCCTGCAAGGAGAATAATATCTATTTTTAAGTAAATCCACCACGTGACGCCGTCGCTACTTTTAGATTGATAAACAAACACGGCGTCAAGAAAACGAGGTAAGCCCTTTGAGAAACAACTCACTTTTGACATGGATGGCGTGTTACTATTAATATAACTTATCTTTAAATGTCTATAATTTCCCTTGGACATACGTGTCTATATTTAGACCTACTGTTTACGCACTTCCTTTATCAATATTCATGAAAAGACTGAATTCTTGATTGCAGATATTGCTTTATTGTTCTGTTATTACAACGAGTTTTATAGTTAAATTTTGTGGAAATATTATTTTTTCATTACACTTTATGTGTTTCAAATCATTTAATCATTTTGTTTCACATACAAATCGGCATCCATACGGCGTATATTACTTTAAGATCTATTCTTAAATTGTGGGCGATGCCTGTGGACAATGTTATCTGAAGGAAAATTCCATTGAAAATTGGTGTCTTCTGCAACTTTTTAGGAAAATACGAGAAAATACATATGTTTATGACGTCATAATTAGCATTTAAAAACACATGTGAGAAAAATGACTTGTATGATTTTTCTGCATTGAATTTCAATTATTTAAAAAGCATGAGTTTTCAACTTTTACACCAGTTTCATTTTTTAGGAAATCACAGGGCAAAATTTGTATGGAAACCATACTTTCTTTTTAAAAAAAACTTAAACCTAGTTCAGTGATTTAATAATTGCTTAACAATTATTATAGAGCGAGAAAAATCCAGATTTCAACCAAATGATAGATTGTATTAATTTTCCGAGGTCATTGTATCGACCATAAAAAATATGATGAAACAATCCTTATGACTTTAAACGGGACTGTTGATATCCTTGTTTCATCAACTTGTTTGCAAATAGCTTGCCTTGTTTTGGAAATTATATTCGTCCCTAGCGTATGCTCCTGTGTGTTGAATCAACTGGAAGACATGAACCCATATGCAACTGATAAGAATTACTAAGTAAGTAAGTTGAAGTGATGTAGAAAAAAGTTGGTCATCAAGTTCATAAAAGACTTATTGTTATGACACGTATTTTTCTAGTAAAATCTTCAAATATGAAACAGATGTGTCTTACTCTTAATTTGGTATCCTTTATCCAAGTTCACTGGGTAAACTGGTATCGAGTTTACATGTATATTTGAATGGATTGGAAGTAACTTTCGTTAATTGATAATACGTCATTGATAAACATCTAAATGTCGAGTTAAAGTCCAAGGCAAGTGATGTCTATAAAGTTATGTTTTTTAACCCCCTTCCCCGCAGTCACACATTTTCACGCATATACCATTTCCCATTTCTAACGCAAAATCACGCATATACCGTTTCCCCACAATCACGCATTTTCACGCACTTTAAAAAGTTCATTTTTCTTCAATCTATTGCCAAATTCCTTCTATTTTTTACTTTCTTAAATTTCATAAAATAAAGAAAAGTTATTTTCTTATTAAAATATTACGTACGTCATAAAAAATTATTTACGCTAAACTTTGGAGAAATAAGTTGTAAAGAGTTAAATCACGGTGTAGTACCTAAACGGTTGCTATCAGAAATCAAAGAACTCAGAAGTACAGAGAGCCGGGCTCATTTACGGAGTAAAATGGATTTCTTACATGAATCACGTTTATATTCTGATGAAAAAATTATTTTAAACCACAGGCCTTTAGATTGCTTAGAAAAAAAATGAGGTGTTGAAAAAAAAATAAAGGTATGGAACTCTTTTTATGGGGTACCTACTTTCGCCAATAAATTTTTTTTAAATCAAATGCTTTACAATTTTACTTTCTATCCATATCTATTCAAATATAAACAATCTTCATTACTATCAAAGTTCATTCCGTAATTCCTTATACTTCTCGAGATATTCTGAAATCAATTCCCAAATTGACAATTATTTTTTTACTCGACATCAGCTTGGGCCTTCACTAATTGTAAAGCGGGAACGACGGGACAAATTTTCCCCGGAATTTATTCTAAACTCAATGAATATTTGCTCATTTGCATTTAAGCTTTACAAGATTTTTCTTTAATTTGATCATATGGTGTAACTAAATCATAAACAACATTTTAGCGGTCTAATTGTTTTGAAAATCGAAAGGTATATAATGCATTCCGGGAAAAATTCGTTCTACCATGACTTCATTTACTTTCATAATCAACATGGCGGTAGTTGTTGATGTAGACGTTTTCAAATTAATTTTTTGCGAAAGGAATATTATTACAGACTTAACGTTACAATCTGGAGTAAGAAATCAACTTTAAATTGTTGAAAGATTTTGCAAATACTCTGCAACTCTTCGCCGCACTTCAAACACCGTCTGTTTACATGTGAATGACCAGGGGCCCAAGCTAATGTCGAGTAAAAGAAAGTAGGTCATTTTTGAAATTGATTTCAGAATATCTCAAGAGATATATGGAATTTCGGAATGAGCTTTGGTAGAATTGAAGAATGTTTATCTATGAATAGATTTAAATAGAAAGTAGAATTTTAGAGCATTAGAATAAAAAATATTTTATTACCGAAATTAGGTACCCAGTGTAAGAGTTCAGTACCTTTATTTTTTTTTTTACACACACAATTTTTTTAAGCGATCCAAAGGCCTGTGGGCCAGTCTGGTTCCCTCTCCTGCTTTACCTCGTATGTGTAGAGAACTACGGTAACACTGATTATCAAAAATCCTTACGCTAATGAACTATGTTCTTTGACTTATGAAGTTTTCAAAGTCATTACTACTAATGTTTATTTTATATAAATAAAACTTCGTTTTATTTTTGTTGCTTTATTTAGCGTTTGTATTATCTCAAAAGCGGTTGAGAGTAAGAGCTATATTTTTGCACGTAACTTTAAAATGGCAACTATGGGGTCAACATCCTGCCTTGAACAGGATTACACAAGCCGGCAATTGCTCTTTCAGCAATAAGCCCGGCTAAAAATTGCGCGTTCTTTACTGTTATCCGAAATTTGAGCGGTTGCTAGTGGAAAAAAATGGACGAAATTGTAAGTATTTTTCTTCGCTGGCTCAACAAAATGGTCAATAAATCAATTATTAAAGTTTAGCTGCTTGGTATTTCACCCTTATGGAACGCAACAAAACTAACATGTATATTTAGAATTTTAATGAATTAAAGGATTGCTGATATATAAGACGAAAACTGTCGAAAGCGTTGGACACATTTACATGCACGTAAGAAATATATTGAAATTTCGTCAAGATTTTTAGATATTTGATAAAAATGAATCGACAGTTCGTTGTGTATTTGTTAATATTATTGGTTGTTTTATAACATTGCCCGCTTTGATGGGTTTCTTTAGATCTAGAGCGTTTTTATCAGGAGGAACGTATGTTACGGCTACTATTAGACAACAGCACCGGTTACTATTGGAAAAGGTTTAAGTTTTCAAATTTTATGAAATCACATCCTCGATTTACATCTGTTATGCAATTATAGTTAAGGAAACTATATTCTAAATGTTCCTTCTATATTCTTTCTAAATGACTGACTTGTCGTGTATGTTACTTTCGATCCTATATTTATATGTATGATGTGAGTAGTGGAGTTACTATACACATATGCGTCGGAACAGGGAAGGGGGGGGGGGGCTTAGCCTTCACACTTTTTTGCAAAGATACATGTATACATAATATAGGCATTGAAAACTGGGGCGAATCTACGTTTTATTATACCCCCCGCAAACGAAGTTTGGGGGGGGGGGTATATAGGAATCACCTTGTCCGTCTGTCCGCCTGTCTGTCCGTCTGTCTGTGCAAACGTGTCCGGTCCATATCTTCTTACGGAGGAACATTAGAATCTACTACTCCACACAAAGATTGCCCATGACCTAAGGGTGTGTCATGACCTTGACCCAAGGTCACTTGAGGAAGTTCAAGGTCACTGGAAGAAAAAGTTCATAATTCGTGTCCGGTCCATATCTTTCTTATGGATAAACTTGGTAGGTTCTCATTTCACAAAAAGATTTCCATGACCTAAGGGTGTGTCATGACCATGACCCAAGGTCACTTGAGGAAGTTCAAGGCCACTGGAAGAAAAAGTTCATAATTCGTGTCCGGTCCATATCTTTCTTATGGATAAACTTGGTAGGTTCTCATTTCACAAAAAGATTGTCCATGACCTAATGGTGTGTCATGACCATGACCCAAGGTCATTTGGGGAAGTTCAAGGTCACTGGAAGAAAATTTTCATAATTTGTGTCAGGTCCAAATCTTTCTTATAGATAAATTTGGTAGGTTCTCAATTCACATAAAGATTGACCTTGACCCAAGGGTGTGTCAAGACCTTGATCCAAGTTCATTTGGGGAGGTTCAAGGTCACTGGAAGAAAAAGTTCATAATTCATGTGTGATACATATCTTTATTATGGAAAAATTTACTTCTGAAAAAACCCAGCGGGGGTATTTTGTCCCGTTTGGACAGTTCTAGTTTGTTTAGCCCCCCCCCCCCGCACCCCCTTTCAATTTGCTTCCGACGCCTATGGTACATGAACATACAAAACTGCCAGCCATTAAATCATGTGACCATTGAATTTATTATATTCCACCTGTGTAAAAATATGAAAGATTGATAAAATGCATGGCTTTTTAAGGTTTGTGGATTGATGTTATCCACGAATAGTCAGTTTTAGTCAAAGTGATAAAAAAAACCCACAGATTTGGAATTTAAAAAGTCATAATTATCGAACCACAAATAACGGGAGATATAAAAATATCTGAATTTAAAAGTTTTGGTGTCCAACGTCGATAATTACTCCAGTAGAATGCACATGTACATAGGAGCAAAACGTAGAAAATAATGTATGTTCATTTGAGCTTACATTATTGTCCACGTTTTGTGTACGTAGGACGTTCATATTATGTACATGTTCGTTGAAGGAAAAGGCCTCTTGACTTTTTTCCAAGCATAACTCCCCC
>PRKT01000822.1:161090-172453 GCA_003671525.1 Saccostrea glomerata | reverse complement strand
GGGCAACTTTTTTTTCAGTGACAAGTTCCTTCAGTACCAATTTATCAGCATTCAAAACTACATTTCCCTTAAATGAATTTCCTGTAATATACAGTAGTTGGGGGGGGGGGCAACCTTACAATTAACATTTCCTATAGTAAAAGTACATGTAAGGTTGGGAAAAAAAGCCCCCCTGTTGCTACGTGCCTGATTTGGGATATTTAACATGTATTTTTTAGGCATTTGCTGCCAGAAGTTTATTTAATGGAAATAAGAGTAATTTTCAAATAGCAACCGATGAGATGTTTTCAGTTTATAGCCGGTGCAATATTTGCTAAGACTCTGATAGCAACCGTAACTTTAAAAAAATCGTGTTTCATCCAAAATCTCTTTCAAAATACACTTTTGAATATTTTTAATCATCTGTAAGTATTATTATTGATTGACGCATCTACACATACCACAATAAACACAATCTGAGTAATAGATGATTAGAAAAGGCATGAAAACTGTGTGTGTATTGATTTGAGATTTGATGCAGGCTTCGGAGATTTGACTAATTCTAAATTATTAGAGGACTATTCTGCAAAATACACATGGCAACATTTATAGAAATGCCTTACTTGTTCCGTGCACCTGGTTTTTCAATGACTACATTGATTTGGGGTCACGATTTCACAGTTTTAAAACTGAACGCTATTGTGTTCTGATAGCAACCGTTTAGGTACTACACCGTGTAAATAACGTAGCTTCATATCAATATGTATATAGAAATAGGTCTGATCAATACATGTAATCACAGTGAGCAATTGATACCCATCTTTCAAACAAAAATTGATTTTAAAAATAGTCCTCGTGACTTTTCAGGAGGACGCCAGAAAGGGAGGTTACAGACGATAGACAGATGGGCGAAGAACTTGGATAAGAAATTTGGCATGACAGGGGATTTTATTCCGAACAGATGTTACAAACCCAGCACGATTCAGCCTTGCATTCGAATGCAATGAATCAAAATACGGCCAGCATGGTTATAATGAAGTCACTCTTTCCTTTGACATACACCTGTATTTTTTTTTTAATTTATTCATTTTTGATTATACGGAGTATATTTTTCTCATTTGGGATAAAGCCGTTTAGGAGGGGGTGTACTACTTCTGCAAATAGTATGATCTACATATGTAGGTAGCTACATTTGAAATTCGTTTTCCCCGAGCATGCACTCACATTAATTAATATACGCCGCTATACTCAGGCTACATGAATTACAGATCGCCGCTCTATTGTACTCGATGCTCCATATAGAAGAATAAATGTTACAAAATTCATTAATTTGAATATACTTTTATTTATCAGTTTTTATTTACTGAGCATTAACTGTATAATTTTTTATTAATTAATTCTATCTATTTATTTATTTATTTCCCTGTTTAATTTTATTTACTTTTTTAATTCTATTTATTCATTTTTCAAAATTATTTGGGCAGCAACCATTCCTCCTTTTTTACATGATATCCTATTCGTTATGAATTAAACATCTGCCGCGTCGTTTTGTCGTTTTCTTGACAGGACGATGAGAAAGTTTTTTATTTTAAGCATTTTATCAGATTGTGTGAAGTTTCAATGAAACGAATCCGGATTTAAATTCTAAACAGCCAACGGCATATCTTAATAGTTGAAGTTACTACAACGCATATATATGCTGTGTCCTTGAGCATTATTTGATTATGTAATATCTTTTAACATTTTTTTAAAATTATGAACACAACTGTGTCGTCATCCAGTCATGAAAATAGATCTTGGAGTGTACCAAGTTGGGTTATTTTGGTTTCAGGAAAAACCCTTTGTTCGAATTTTTAAACGTGTCATCTTAGTTTTGATATCTCATCGAGAAGTCTGGTATGTTTAAATAGTGATAAGGAATGTTTTCAAGAGTGTGAGATGTAAAATCAATATTTATAGATTTAAGTCTACTTTGAATTGACGCCATTCATGGACAACTGGTCAGTTGTGAGCTCTCTCTCTCTCTCTCTCTCTCTCTCGTGGCGTGAGTCAGCTTCGTTGGCATCTGGTTTCGCTTTATATTTGTATCGAGATTACAATGAAACTTCAAGGTACTATATTATGAGCGTACTTTTTTTTCTTTCTAGATTTTTCGATTAATCTAGCTAGACTTGGATTTATTATTTGGAAATAATTTTACGGGGGAAAATATTTTATCCCTGCCGGTGACAAGAGAACAAATGGTTAAACTTTTATCAGTTCGTTGACTCGAAGGAAGTAAAGTGGAAAATATTTCCCATTTTGACAAAAGGTAAAGTATAAGTAAATATCAGCACCGATAACGGTTATTAAGTCATACTGTATATATAAAATATATATTGCTATAAAAACCATTCAAATTATTCATACAATAGATTGAACTATAAATAATATAATATACGATAAATAATCTTAACTACACTGTATGTATCTCTCTCTCTCTCTCTCTTTCTCTCTCTCACACACACACACACCCTCACACACACACACACACACACCCTCACACACACACACACACACACGACAATATCAATATTTGTTAACTCTGAATGAGTTAGATCTGTGTCAAAAGTAATTTTATCCGATTTTTACAATTTTTAGTTTAGTTTATGGAAATACATTAATATTTTAAAATCTACATCTTCACTGATGTTGTACCAAATACAGAAATGTATTTTACAAAAATAAGTTTATTTAATCGGCATGCAGTATAAATAACTTGATAAGTGTGTCAAAAAAGGGATGGGATTCTATAAATAAAACGCTGAAAAAACACACACACGAAAGGAAAATAAAATTTCTTATCAGAAGGTTAATTTATAGTCGGCGTGCGGTATACTTAGAGTGTATCAAATTCAGGGATATATAAAACGTTCCAAAAACACAAAGGGAAATAAAATTAATTAGTGTCAAGAGGGGTCAGAGAACGTTCCGTTTGTAGTAGTCTGAAAAATTTCCATTTATCACATCTCCTTCTTCAAATTTACACGCACTTCCACTGGCGGAATTAAAGGGGGGGGGCGTGGGGGGCGCACGCCCCCCCCCCTAAAATTTTCAAAGTATGATGTGACTAATATTTATAATGCCTCATTTTGGTACAAAACTAACTAAACCACTATTATTCTGCCTGGTTTTACTCTTAAAATACACAAAAATCCAGGAGCTTCCGGGGGCTGCGCCCCCTGAGCCCCCACCATTCAATGTATATAATATGACTAGTATTAAACACGTCGTGCTTTGGTACATCACTAACCAATACCACTATTAATTAGTAAGTACTGAGTAAGTAAATCGTTTATTATAGTGGCATGTGTTACAATACAATGAGAATTGAGAAACATTCAATACAATTATTATTCAAACATCTTGACCTATATGCCACTTTTAACAAAAATAATTGAAAAATATGCACTATTATTGTGCCTGATTTTACTCTAAAATACACGAAAACCCAGGAGATTCCTGGGGCTTCGCCCCCTGGGCCCCCACCAGGGCTTTGCCCTGGACCCACTGGGGGCCTTAAGGCGGCCCCCAGACCCCTTGCCTCAACAAAATTATCCACGCCCCCCCCCATACCACAAATCCTGTATCCGCCCCTGACTTCATCATTTCAAGTGCACTTATGCAACTTTACAATGATCGATGTTGTCAGTTTTGAGAATAACTCAACCGTAGACGAAAGAAGATGATACACTTGACCTATTTTTGTATACCACTCGCTTTGTACGAGGTTCGTTCCTGGGCTTCTGTAATTATTAAAGAGAGGGGGGCATGTGATTTTTGTCCTGTCCATCGATATATGTCTGTTTGCGAGCACTTTAATCTCGTCCATAACTTTTGATCGGCTGCAGCAATGGCTTTTTTTTAAATCACGGGTGCATTTTTGTGGCATATAACCTTTATAAACGTACTTATATATTTTGCCTGTCGACCTTGACCTTTCAGTTTGAACCTCTTTTGCAAAATAAAAATTCCAGCCTTAAACTTGGACATAACTTTTGAACAGTTGGTTCTAAGGCCTCCTAACATCGTACTTTTTCTAGGGTGTAAATATTTTTTCTTTATCTTTTGACCCTGGCCTTGGAATTTGACATACTTTTAACAACTTTTAACCTTGGCCATAAGTTGATGAGTTAAAGCTAGGATTTTCATATTTCATATCTATATTTCTTGTGATAATCAAACTTTGGGTATAAACAATTTTGTTTCTTTGCCCTTGACCTACGACTTTGGCTTTCCTAAAAAATCTTTAACAATGGCCATAATTTTGAACAGTTGAATCTAAGATTTTCCATGTTTCCTTCTGGCAAAACTTCCCTTGAATATCAACAACTTTAACCTTTTGACCTTGACCTTTTAAAAAAAGACTATAACCTTGACTATAAACTTTGAAAGATATTAGAGCTTTAATTCTTATTTCATTGGTATTTTTCTTAATTGTGACAAGATCTTATTTTTAATTTCTTGACTTTGCCCCATCTTCGCGAGCCAAAGGTTTCTGATACCTACTATGAGGAGAGCATCGTATCAGAAACCCTTGGCTAACAAAGATGGACCTTGCCCTTGAAGTTTGACGTGAATTAAAGAAACTTTACGTTCGCTGTGAGCTTCCAGACGGGGGCATCATTGTTCAAAACACTTTTATTTGGTTTCATCTGGTTTCATGAAAAATATATTTATATCAGAAGATACAACCCATACGTCGATATGTCAACGCCCACCCTTGAGCATCCACACATCTACCACGCCTTCATCTCCTACTGTCCTGATACGGATACACACAATGCCAAGAAAATACTAGAAGTTCTAGAAAACGAGGGTCTGACGTGCTGCTTCCAAGAGAGAGACTTCCTACCGGGAGGATATCTTATTGACCTCGTCGTGGACGCCATACATAGGTAACTTCAGTTCATGTGACTTATGATTATGGAAAGGGGTGGAAGGGGGGGTAACATGCTTCGTTTGATCTGGTATAGGCAAGAATATTTTTATATTAAGTCTTATCTTACAAGTACATAAAACACGTTCTTTACAAAGAAAAGGCAATGAAGATTATATTTTTATCAGTATTAAAATTTAAGAATGCAGAACTTTTTTTTTTCATTTGGTTTAGATTAAATTGCCCATTTTGCTGAAAGCATAATTCATATTTTTAGGCGTTTGTCCGACTCCATCTCTTTCAACATTTCGGCTTCTTCTCAAGAACCATATTCACTAGGTCAATTTCAACGTATTTACCAAACTCCACAAAGCATCCTTTCTTGTAAGGGGATATATGGGTAGATTATCCAGGAATTAGTAAAATATATATGGTATCATATTTTTAAAATCCTCTCAAGAATCTCGGTTCTTATGCTTACTAGTAATACATTTAGGCCTACCAATAAAAATCTTTTAAATAGTGCTTCTACGGAACGTCATTGAAGGCCATTTTAGCCATATTGATATTAAAACATTCAAAAGACTGGATAATCGAAGCCCCTTGAGATTAGTATCGGCCGATATATGCAGTCAATTTTTTGTCTTCAAATTTTTTAATTCATTGAAAATCTTCATAATGAAGAAAAGCCTTGCCGAGGTGACTCGGGTGCATGGAAATTGTGTCCCATGGGTCTCTTGTTTCTATACAAAATGACGTATTTCTTTCAGTTCCCGGCATGTGGTTCTGGTGATTTCGCCGTCCTCCTTACAAAGCGAGTGGAGCAAGTTTGAGATGGTGATGGCCGTGGACGATTCCCATATCCGGAACCGTGTTTGTCTAGTTCCGGTCCTGCTCGGCGGGGTCAAGCTAGCTGGCCTACCGCCTCCTCTCCGGCTTCTTAATTGTGTAGAACTTGGTGAAAATTTCGAAAATATTCATGATATCATCCAGGCCATTAAAAGTAAGTACATGTGTACGCGATTTTTTTTTTCGTATCTTTATAATCTTGACAATAATAAACATTCGATTGATAACAAAGTAACCAAAATGGAAATTAAAAAAATTACTTCTACACGCATAGAATAAAAGAGGGACATTACAGCACAACTCAATTCTGCTGTGCCTTTTATCAACAGATTCAGACTACACATGGGAGTCCTTATTACCGGTGGGAAATCTGGCGCATGGTTTTGCCTGGGGATATTATTTCGGATACCTCAAAATTATTTTGCCAAGTATGTAAATTAATTCTTAATTGGTTGTCTTTGGATTATAACTCTCTCTCTCTCTCTCTCTCTCTCTCTCTCTCTCTCTCAATGCTATGTCTGGAGTACAGTGAATTAAGATTTTCCACGCAATATTTTTCCATTAAAATTTATATTTTCCCCCTCAATATATGCATCAAATTGATTTTTTTTAAAGATTTAGACGCAAGAGCGAGAGAATGGCGGATTGAAAATGGCAAGGATGGGAAAATGAGTGAAAAATTGTTTCTGCTATTTCCACAAAGCTGTCGGTGTGGAGATTCCCTATCTGACGAATATCCACGTATGGAACACTTTGGTCATCTTCCTGTTATTACTAAAAATAGAGCTGGAACTGTAGCGCGTCAGTATAGGAATAGTATATACAGTGTAAAAGACGACGACAGTGGTGAGGTGAGTACAGTTCATTGTTATCATTGATATTCCTCTGTAGAATAGGGTAGTTATACTTTTGTGTTTGTTTGATATTTATATTGAAAGTGTGTTATCAATTCAGGAATTTTACGTAGGCTACGTTAACTATATGTGTCAGTGACAAACCTAAATGATAAGAGACGAAATCAACATCCTTGCTGTACACCACTTTTATTTTACACCAAAAAAGATCATTGCTTAGTTTAAAAAATGAATAAGAAATAAATCTTTTGTTTCATAATCATGCATTTAATTACAGGAATATTTCTTCGTTGGTGAATATGTTACGGTTATTCATACTATGTATGAAATGGAGCAAAACGCCAAGACAGGCCTACAGACGAGAGAAAAGTACATACAAGCCATGAGGTTCTACCTAGCAATAAAAGATATTCTAGACAAGGATCCTGAGTGCTCGAAAAACTATAAAATTTTATTTTACAAAGGTAGAGTATATCAAAAGCACAGAATTTTTATTCATTTGAAAATTGATTAAGGTGTGGTACAAAGTTTAAAATCCCTTGCTCTTTAAAATTGTTAGTTAGTTACTTGTTATAATTGTTTTTAAAATTAGCGTCTAGAAAGCAAAAGAGAAAAAATAATTTTTTATGTAAATTTTAATGGACAAAAACACATAATTTATTTCATTTAGCCAAATGCTTAATTTGTTTATACATGTAATATTTTTTTCAATATATTAAATAGATAAATCTTATTCTTATCAAGATTAGCAACTAGAGAGTAAAGAGAAAAAACTTAACTTTTTCATGTAATGATGAATGAGTACATGTAACACAATAAAGGAACTTAGTATGACGTGTTACATGTATCTTGCTATATTCTTATCTTGCTGTGTTTCTATATTAGTACAACGACGATGCAACCAGATTGAAATTTCTGTAATTTCCTTTTAGATAAAAGCAACAGCTCTGAGGAGATACCACGGTTGATATGCAAGGAGATAAAGAAACAGATAGGCCTAGAAGCAAATTCCCCGAATGACCGACTTAGCGAGACCTCTTTTAACAGTCTCGAGGGGTTTCCCTCTATATGTGGACCCGATTTCAGTCTTTATTCCATAGGAAATTCAATTAATTCACATATGTCTAAAAATGAACCTTACATTCACAGAGATGAGAAAGGTCAACTGAAAACAGTAGAGCGAGGAAACCATCTAACCAATGTGTTCAATGAACCGACATGATATTGGGCCAAGAACCGAAAGTTTTTTGTATGTTCTTGGTTCCAACGGTTATAGTATACTGATAAAACGGATTGGGTTTTGAGTTAAAGTTTGACTTGCTCACTGATTGCCGTTGTCATCAGATAGAGAAGAGGACTCATGCAAAGGAGAGGTCATGTACGTTTCATTGTAAACATTATCATATATAGTGAGTTAATTGTTCTTCAGGGGTGTATTTGAATACGATCGCGAGTGTATAATGTGTATCCTTTATACGTGTTATGAGGAGTAACCGATGTGTCCCAGTGTCTGCTTCCAGTGGAATCCATTCTTCTTGTGACATACAGATTTAAAAAATTTACAATCTGTTTCTATTATATAGCAGTAAAAGAAGTTACAATTATATTTTTGCTATTTCAAAATATCTTTTGATTAGCTGAAATGTAAGGATGTCCTTGATTAACCTATATTTGTAAAAACTTTCCTTTATCTATCAGAATACAACTTGTCAAATTCTAGGGGTCAGTAGAGGTCGTGCCAAGTCTGATAAACAGGTCTGCATAGTTGAAAGGAATGGCATGGAAAATACACCGCCATTAAAAAGATCAGCTTCTGTTTCAAGGCAACTATCTGTGATGGCGGGTAGAGGGCGCTTCTTGAAACTACCCATAATTCTCGTATCACTTTCCATTGGAATACTATGTGGTCATTTATTGTTTCGTTTTTCTGGCTCTCGATCGGATTCTGGATCACGTTTAAGGCGTCGTGGATCGTCACAAAGTGAATTGTATTCTTCATTTCACAACCCTCCATCTGAAAGGCATGGTCTAAGCATAAAAAAAGAATTGAGCATACAGTTTAGAGACTATCAACCGAAGAATTACTTTATAAACGTTGGTGGGACTTATCCTAAGAGTATTGACATTTTTCTTCAAATATACCCAGAATCAGATTCCTTTTTGATTGTTTCTTTTATACCGGATGTGACTTATGCGCCATTTTACCGAGTATTCGATAATCACACGTTGATAAGCCCGGCATGGGTAAGTGCGACAACAGAATCGGTAGAGAAAATAACTTTGCATCCATTTGGTGAAAAAGAAATAATGGTTACACTTCCGGTCGTTGACATTGCCGCTTGGCTTCAGAATAACACCCACCCGGACGACTTTGTGATTGTGAAAATGGACATTCCTAACGACGAAGAAGAGGCTCTGATGTTTAAACTCGTTCACACAGAGGCTGTGGAGTGGATAGATAAATACTATACTACATTTCCTGACAAGCAGCATTATAAATTACAACAAATCTCAGAAGTATACGGGCTGCAGATTTTTGGATGGAACGAGAAGAATGAATCATTTGGCGATTTTAATGACGTCAATCCAATTAAAGTTCCACCGGGTGCAGGTTTCATGAAAGAAGATTGTAAATCTACGAATTCCAGTGAAATTTTTGCACTTTTCTTGTTTATTAAAGACATTTCCTTAAAATCTATACATGCATTAAAAATGTTGAGAGGATTTGAAATTGAAAAGGCGGAGAAACCAAACGCTGGACTTTTTCTACCATATGATTTCTTCCTCTCTCATCGTGAACTTGCGGAACATTTATTTACAGTTTTTAATGGCGGACTCTTTTGGGATGTACAGTGTAATCGAAACAAGTCGGACAGTCAGTTCCGAAATTCTGTGGTAAAGGTGTCTAACATCTTTTCAAAATTCCAAAAACCAATGATCTTGCAGAATTTGATGTTTTCTGAAAAGAATGAAGAACTAGCAAAGTCCATTATTTTAACTCGACACCAGACGGTGTTTTATAAGTCACGTGATATAGCATCAGTGATGTCATTTCCTGTTCTGGAGTCCTCTAAATTTATTCCCGATTCTGGGATAATTTATTCATTGGACATAGGAAGTGACAATAACGATCAACTTGCTATATATCTTCTAAAGAATTACGAAGAGCAATTAATATCTGTGGTAAAATGTGCTGTTCCATAAGACGTATCGTGTATAAATGTCAAAAATGCTAATTCCATATATATAACTACAAAAACTGTTACTCGGGTTTGTGTTTTTGAGGTTTTGATGACTTTGGTTCAACAATATAAGAGGAAAACTCACAGTTGGCCAAGAAGTATTACTGGACGGACTCCCCGAAATATTTGTAGTCTCTTTTTGTCACATGAATTTGTTCGATAAATTATAAAGTTGGGACTTTTTCGGCCTTCGGCGTTTATATGCAAATTATCACGCAAGCCAATCGATTGATCACATCGTGGACAATGGTTTTCTTGGGGTGAAAATGTTCAATGTTACACTCGACTACAGGCAATATTTATATATCAACGTTGGGGCCTTTGCAGAAAAAAATGACACGATTTTCCTTAATATTTCCAAGAACTGGAATTTCATTATGGTTCTTAAAATTAAAATATTTTTCTACCTCTTTCGTTTTTTCTTTTTATCATATGATCAATGAAGAGACAGATTTTTAATCAGACCAAATATCCCATCACATGAGGATCAAACAGTACTCATGAACCTACAGGTTCTAGACTGGTTAACCGCTGAATGATAAAGAAATCGAAGATTGGATTCTGATCATATGGCTAAAAATAAACCCCTTATGCCAACATTAAGCCGTTTTTCTGTATAAATCTAAACGTCTTGAGATCTAAATGGGTCCTATGATCCATGTCAAAAAGGCTTAACGTCAGACAAACGTTTGGAGAATCCGCTTTCCTATGTCACGTGACACTATTTGACCTTGCCACTTCAACTCTCGACTTCAAAGTGCCTATGACGCAATAGAATCCTTTAGTTAGTATTAAAAGAAAGAGTTTGTAAATATGAATTTATTCTGATTTTTCTCTGCAATGGGTTTATATCATTACTCTTATATGCCCTTTGGATATTGCTTCCTTCTGTTTCTACTTCCGGTGACTGCTTCAGGTAACTTCTTTATCAAAATTTCCTCTAATGATTAAAAAAATTGAAATTAGGGGTGGGACTTCGGACATACTTTTATGTCTGTCTATAGTTTCTTTGATTGTCTTCAATATCGATCTTACCTTAACTTTTTTTCTGAACTTAATATAGCTATTACACTTGGAAAAATGTAGCATTGTTAATTGATTATCGTTTAGTCGTCGTTAGGTCATTTGGACGAGGTCAAGGACATGCGATTTGCAAAAAATGGAAAATTCTTGTTCGATAACTTTGTTTAAACAGAAATACATGTATGACTTTCTCAAAAAATGTTTAATTCGTCAACACCGTGTTAAGGTCTTTGAAGAGGTGAAGGTCGCGAGAATGGAAGAAGTTAAATGTTTGTTTTAAAATTGTTTCATATTTGTGTTGTTTGGCAAAAATCTTATGACAGAATTTAGTATGATCTGAATCCAAGGTCATTTGGAAACGTTTAAGATCTAGTGTATTCCGCCATAATCAGGAAGGTTCATTCGGATTTTTCCCCACTTCTTTAAATTTGTGTACAATACAATTCATTTTGCTTGTATCTTGTTTAACGCATACCATTATTTTTTTCTGATGACCCC
>PRKT01000822.1:108137-161013 GCA_003671525.1 Saccostrea glomerata | reverse complement strand
CCCCCCCCCCCCTCCCCCAAAAAAAAACTTCTCTCTTTCAATAAATCCAATTTGTTTGAAGTAAAACAAGAAGGTGTAAAAATGTTTTGAGAAATCACATTTTCTAATTTTTTTGTGCATGGGCGATGTATGAAGCTTTTATTGTATGAAAGTTAAAATCACGATCACTTAAATTTATGTCCCTGTGACTATTGGAGAAAATAAACAGGTTCGTGACATCTTAGTTAGCATTTGACGGTCAAATATAAAAACCGATTTGTATAATCTCACTGCATGGAATTTTAACAATTCAGTTGATTTTCAATTTCCCACGACAATTTCATATTTAAAAAATAAAAAGGGCCAATTTTGTACTGAAATCGTATCTTCCTTTCTTTCATATTCATACTTATTTTGTGGCGCAGCTGACCATCGAATCGTTTTCCAAGAAAACTATTGTGGCAGGAAGTGGTCATTTCAGCCCTTGGTGACAGGGGGCTATGGTTGTGTTCGAACAACGACAGGGGTTTTCAGTGCCAGAAAATGTCTCCTAAGAGGACATCATCTAGCGCTTATCTCAGTGAGAGACAGAAAGACAGAGCTTGTCTGTATCAAAGGTAACGGTTTTCAGTGTTAATAGTTGTAAACGTTCTGAATAAAACAAAGTTACATTGTGTGAGTCGTTGTTATTTCAAATGGTAGTGTACTAGTAACCTGCATATACGTACATATATGCTTTCAGTAATATTTCAGTGTAATTTAAGGTTTGGGCTTAATTTATATTAAAGGACACAGATTTGAAGTTAATATTTTCTGTATAATGTTACGACTTATATATCTTAAAAGCATTTCACACAAAAATATATTAAAAAATTTATTTCGTCTTAAATTTATTGAAATTTCAAATTTTTGGACGGGTTTGATTCACACATCTTTGCACTCTCTCAAATTTTAATTTTATTCTTAATACTTAGGAAAAGTGGAAATCGTGTTGTGTATTAATGAAAAATATTAAAATTTTAATCCAGAAAAATAATTATATTCAGAGTAGAAATGTTCGAAAGCAAAACCTCTTCACAAGTATCGTCATCCCGAGCTTAGTGTTGTGTACAGAGTTTAGCAAATTGGGCACACCGAACGTATGTGTACAGTTTTAGTAAACAGGGCACGAGCTCTAGATCTATTATTGTTATTGTTTATGTTTACGATTCACCGGGTGCGTTCAATTGTTAAAGTCTGCTCAACACAACTGCACGGACTGACAATTAACTGTGTGTATATTTTGCTTTCGAACATTTCTACTCAGAGTTTTCTGGATAATAGTACTAATATTTTTTATTTATACACGACAAGATTGCCCGTTTTCCTAAGTATTAAGAATGAAATTAAAGTTTGTGAAAGTGCAAGGATGTGTCAATCAAACCCGTCTAAAAATTTGATGTTTTAATTACTTTTAAATGAAATAAGATTTTTAATATATTTTTGTGTGAAATGCTTTTAAAATATATATAAATCGTAATATTATACAGAAAATATTAACTTCAAGTATGTGTCTATGCACCTTTAAAACATGTCCCTGTACATGTATAGAGATAAGATGAGAGATAAGATATGTTTTATTACTAATTCAGTGCCCAAATGAGCATAAAGAGTACAAACTTACAAGAGAAAGGCCTAATATATAGTTGACAGAAAAAGGAAAAACAAAAACAAAACATCTAGACATACATGAACCTATACAAACATGTACATAAAATAGACATATGACTTTTCAATGTATATATATACATATGTATCATATTGTGGTATGGGGCATCAGTATTTACGCCTAATGGCAATTAATTAATGTACATGCATTTTTGAACTTAATGTTTATAAGAAAGATAGAGAAAAAAAATGCAAAGTACATTAGTAGTAGAGACTGAAGTACACATGAGTTGAGTAATTATGTATTTCCTAACATTTTTACTTTTATCATTTTTTAATGAGATTTTTTCTCTTAATAAAAGATTTGGATAAAAAGTCACATAGTTTAAATAATATATTGTGATCTTCATTTGCCATAATCCATAAAAAATTTTGATTGTTGGACAGAGTGTTGAAATTTTTATAATTGTTACTTAAAAAGTTAAACAAAACTTTCCTTTCTTCATTATATAAAGAACAATTTGTAAGGAAATATATAAATTAGCTTACATAATTACATGTACATGCTGTTGCAACTATATTTAAGTCAGCTACTTATTTTTTCTTAAAGATATACAGGTTCCCGTTTTCCTGTTAACAAAATTACAATTTTTTATTTGTTTCTTAAATCAATTTTCATTCCAAATTAAATATTAAGTTTTTGATTTAGTGGGTTTATTTCCCTTGTCTTTTCACTTTTTTGCTATATTATTAAAAGAGAGAGGGGGACGGGATGATATCATTAAATAGATTCTTAACCAACATTTCGTTTTTTTTTCAGACGAAATTTATAGTACACCGTCGCCAACCAATTTAAAAAATGAGACTATATTCATGGTAACATCAACTTATAACAGCGCGGACGTCAAAGAAAACCACCAAGTTTTTACAGCTGTCAACGTGGACCATACAGAAAACAGTTTTGAAACAACCTCAAGTTTTACTCACTCTACCACGGAAACATTGACTCCAAATGATTTATCATATGCAACTGTTGGTGTACAAGATATTTTTACTTCACCGGAAGCTCCAACGATAGAAAGATCAATTTTATCTACAACGGACTTGCCAAAAAGGGCGACGGAACTCAAAGTTAATTTGACAGACACAAAAATTCACCCAAATCTCATAATTGGTGACAATGAAAAAGAGAAACTAACAAAATCACTGGTTTGTTGTAATTCAGCATTAGGAACTGGATAACAGAGTGAAAACGTACCGAAAAAAAGAAAAGAGAAACACTATATATTTATCGAAATCAGTGTTTTCATTTGTTTTACTCGTATACACAGTCATGTAGTATATTTCGTTACGTTTAAATTTTCGTTAAATGAAAGCAAGTCTTTTGGCGATCACTGTCTAAAGACCATGACACTCAGTTTTAATAAGTATCCATCGAAAGCATTTTGATTAAGAGGTCGATGATACATGTATATAGTAAAACGAAATAAAATTCGATTATTAGGTATCACTACGCTCATGTGTCGAAATGCTATACATGTATCCTAGTGAACTTGAAATAAAGAAAACCATGCACAGTGTCTGCCAAGTTTGTTTCATATTATGGACGATAAGGGTCAAGTTACAATTGACAAACGAGATGACTTCAGTTTTTTCATTGTCAAATTCCCTTATTTATGTACAATTTTTAATTTTTCGATATTATCCGGCTTCACATGGTGAATACGTATCTTATTCGACACTCAAGAGCATCATTTGAGAATTTTCATTTTTTTTTAAACCGAGGCAAGCTACTGACAGAAAAGTTGATGTTACATAGGATTTCAACAACTTCGTTAAAAGACAGCATACCGTACATTCATTATAATGACGTCGACATTATTAATATAACCTGATTGTTTGTTGATGTTCTGAATTTCTGATCGAGATTAATCATTGTGTTTAATTTTTATCTTAATTAATTCGCCTCTTTTCATTCGGAACACACAGTTGAGAATATTTTGAGATGGTTGTTTAAAGATATGGTCGATGATGATATGGGAAAAATTAAATCGAGAAACCGTGTACTATTTTGAATGCAATCTATAATTTTCTCAGATGGTGACCCTTTAGTTCACTGGTCGTCGATCCTAATTTATTCTTAGCTCATCTGAGTCGAAGTTTAGCCTCAGGTTCATCACGCGAAAGACAAGATCGATACAAAAACATACATGTAAAGAAAAAATGATGAAATAATAGGCATAACAAAACATTTATTGACCGTTTTCTTTTGTCAAGCCATGGAACCAAAATGTTTGCGAATGGCCTAACAGGATACATTTTAATTCTTGGGTCCGACAAAACACATGTTGCCCTCGAACTCAGTCAACATATGTATAATATTCCGACCTTTCAAAATTTTTACATAATTCATTTAAGTGAAATGAATATTTTATAGATTGGTCTTGAATTTATAATTTTTCTGAAAGCTCATTGATTCTGTCAGTCGCGACTTGTGTTTCTTTTTTTTTTTTAGATATCCAGTCTTAGAAAACAGATTTGAGACAACCCCAGACTTTAATGTGGAAATGAAAAAGATATGGAAATGACAATTAAAGGCACACAGGTCAATATGCGTAAAATGACCTTTCTATACCGAATGATTTTCCAAAACAAATTCCACTAGTATACAGGTCATATATCAATTATGTTGTGACGTGCATGTATAAAAATAACATTTGAAGACGAAAAGATAAAAGTTTTGACACTTGAGCAAACTCTTGAAATATTATCGTAATCTTTTGATGTTATTTTGCCCCGCAAAGATAGGCCTAATTGAGCAGTATCATTTATCTTGGATTACCTTTGTGGAGTTAAGATTTCAATGATTTTATTTTTTTTTAATTGAAAACTCGACGATATATATAATAAGTTGTTTTTGAAACTAAATTAATTTCTGGAACTCGAAAAAAATATCCTTAACAGTAAATTTTAGATCGCCGAAATATTAATAGTGTCCATTACAACAATTTGATTTTTCAATTAAAATTTGTATATGGCAATTCCACCATTTATGACCGCGTAGTTTGGGTCTAAAGATGTGTCGTTGATCGGGCAAGAGGGAACGTTGGCAGGAAGTGAGTGGCGTCGTTGGCCGGAAGTAGTAGGGCCGTATTCCAAGGACTCTTCCCGATGACACATATCAAAAGTTCAAAGTAACGAAGAATATGGTTTCCGAATTTATTAACAATAAGTCCAAACGACGGAGTGACTAACATGGAACAACAAAATTTGATACAGGTCCGTGTGCTCGGGACGGCTGTCCGATTCCGACTGATTATACAAATCAAATTCAACAGTATATACATGTATAACAATTAGAAGTGACATGTGTAAAAATGACATTTGGAGATAAATAGATAAAAAGTTTTGACACTTGAGTAAAACCTCAAAATAATTGAGGGCCAGATTATCGCCCTTTTGATGTTAATTTGCTTTAAGATAATTTAGCAATATCAAACGATGACAGGTGTTTAAAACCAATTAGCTTGGATTAACTGAAGTCTCCGGTGATTTATTTTAATAAAGATTAAGAGTCGTAAAAATAATTTGAAAAGCTCATTAATTTAGAAAGAGTTGAATTGAACATATTTTATTGAACAAAGACAAAAGGATCAGACACAAGTTCAGTCTAAAGTGTACATCTGAAAATGCCCCATTAGGAAATACATGGCAAATATTTCAAAATATTTTTTTGTTTTCTGAATATCAAGTTTAAAATGGATAATCTTCTCCTTAAATTTCAGAAAGTAAACATGCTTTTCATCAATACTGCTATAAATAATTATAAAGCTATCAGTTAGCCAAAGACTTTTTCCTAAACCTGAAAAAATAAATTTTTAATACCCAAATGGAATTGAAAAGCTCATACTCAGGTGCTTGCACAGCTTACTATCATGCTAACAGGCTTGCTTCCATCTTCATTAAACAAGGAAATGGGGAATACTCTGTATATGGTCCTAAATTACTGTTTCAAAATTTCTAACGGCTTACTTCGATTCTCGACAACCACTGAAAAAATCAGTATTGTTATAAAGGCATGTGCCCTTTCGGGCAAAAGGATATAAATCTAGGGACAGCTTGTCTTTTTTAAAAATATTGATTAGCTGTTAAATGTTAACACATTTATATCAATATCTTCTAATTTCAACTCATTTAATGTTTTAAAATGCTATAGTTTCATCTTTTCTTTTGCATACCAAGTCTTCAATGTTTACTTAGTTTTCAAACTTTTTTCAATCCTAGTTTCTTCTTTTCATCCCATTCTCAACCTAGATTGTTTTCTTAATCTGCCTTGCTTTCTTCTTCCTAAAATGCTTTTCTTGCATTCCATTTCACAACCAAAGTAATTCAAAATAAATATACTTTTACTATCTACAAATAATTTTTCAATGAGCTTGTGCTTACTATAATGCTTATACAGGGTAGTCAGGATAGCTGCAACTTTTGGATCTTCTTTCATTACCCAGGCTTTTTATCTGAAAGTTTCTTATTAGAAGAGACATGGACATAACGTGTGCTTACACGACTGTATTTTCAATTGACACTTGAATCCATATGGTTAACAATAACATGCAATTGAGCACTTACATAGTGATTTTCAAAACACATTACTGGCTCAGACTTGCTTACTTATTGAAGTTAATGTACTTATTTCTCTTTGCTTTGTGTTCTTGGGTCTCTCTGGTCTTATTTACTTGGTTCACTGAAAAAGTCAGCAGGTAATGAAGACGAAATGCGCCCAAACGGGCAGCAACATATTGGGTCACCTACCCCATAATCAAATACACCACAAAACCTATTACAATATCCAGTTATTTATTAAATCATTAAAAAGTTTAAAACAATATAAATTCAACATCCTTAAATCAAAAATATCCATGTCAGCCATATTTACATCACTTGAAATGAAGCCCGCCATCTTGAAAAAATCAACTCAGTCAATAACTTCCCAAGCAGCGATATCAGGGTGAAAAAAAAATTAACTACAAACTGAATAAAGCATCACGACACTTTTTAAGACGAGTTACTTATCTGAAGAAGCCCAAGAAGCCCTTCAAGACAACAAAACATGCTTGCCAAACTGGCGGGAGTTCCTATGCACCATCAACAGCCTTCTGCGTGCCGAATTCCTCGTCTCATCCTTTATATAGGAAATGCGTTGTATATCAATACGCTAACGGGATGTAATATAGTTCTAAATTGTTCCGTCCATTATTTCCTTTTTTATTCCAACCCCAAGTAAAAAATATATTTTTTTCCCTTGATTTTGTATTATCTATTGATATGACTAAAAATTAAAAAAGAAAAACGAGAATTGATAATAATTTTATATAAACCTATGACGTAAGGCGATTGAATTTCTATGTGCTTCGGCACATTGTTTACTGCTGACGATCGTCAAACGTTCAAACTGGTTTTAACCGGTTTGGACTGTAATCACTTGGTAATCGGCGGATCTAAAATCACGCAAATAATGTGTCGTAGAAGGGGGGGGGTAATTTTTATTTAAAAAAGAATATACTATGTTGATTGAATAAATTCTCTTTTCTTCTGAAATATTTTGTAACGCAATATTTACTTCCATATTAAATAAATAGGCTAACGTGTTTAAAAATAATAAAACAGCACATGAACAGGTATAACGTTACAATGTAGATATATATTGCATCAGAGACATAAATAACATTAATTTTACTCAGATTGAAATGAATTAAATTCCTTTTCCTACTGACCAATGCTCGGTTTGCAGCCATTAATATGTTTTACGGTGTGACCGTTGGGGCGAGCGCAGTTGTTCCATCAAAAACACTTGAGATCGTCAAGCCGCACGAGACTTCTCGACTAGCTGTGACGTCATACGACGTCACAAAGCTCGTCGGAGCTTACGGAGACAGCCGAGCGTCTGTTTGAAACTATAGAACTAGTGCAATTTTGGTCGAAAAACGTTACTCAGATTGAAATGAATTAAATTCCTTTTCCTACTGACCAATGCTCGGTTTGCAGCCATTAATATGTTTTACGGTGTGACCGTTGGGGCGAGCGCAGTTGTTCCATCAAAAACACTTGAGATCGTCAAGCCGCACGAGACTTCTCGACTAGCTGTGACGTCATACGACGTCACAAAGCTCGTCGGAGCTTACGGAGACAGCCGAGCGTCTGTTTGAAACTATAGAACTAGTGCAATTTTTGTCGAAAAACGTTGCAGAGTTAATTCTTGTTTCTTTGAAAGATTTCTACAAACTGAAAGTCTGATATATGCTTTACGTTATTATTTATTTATTTATTCGGCAATATTCGCGCAAAGGACATTGGGTAGTGCAGGAATTCTGGGAATGTTGCACAGAGAAATTTGGCTGACGTATGTACAGAATTCAATCCGAATTTTCTCTGTTCTTACACGTTAGTAAATAAATAGTATAATGACAAGGATCGAAAAAAAAATTACATTAAAAATAAAAAGTTCAACTATTCTCGTTTTATAATAACTAATTGTTGAATAACTTATGTATTTTTAACATCATACATCATTCACTACCATCTGACCATATTGTTCACTGAATAGTTTTGAAAGAATATCATCTTTCCCACTAAAGGTTGTGAAGCTTTTTTTTTTTTTTTTTTTGAAATCTTGCTGTTTAGTGATGATTTTTTTTCTTTGAACTAAGCTGGTACAGGCATATATGCATGATATACATATTTTATTTATCAATTTGATTGAAATTTGCTTAATTTCATAAGCATTATGTAAACCCCCAAACATTTGATTTAAAAACAGTTTTTCTTTTTTTTAAATTATGTTCAAGTACACGTATAATGGATTGATAAAAAGGACAAAAACGTTTTATTTTATGTAGAAAATAATCTTTATAGGCAAAATTAAAGCAGTGCTTTCAAATCAAATGTTGGGAGGGGGTGTTACATTATGCTTAATGAAATTAAGCAAATTTCAATCAAATTGATAAATAATCTTATAAATTCTCATTTGATGTTATCTGTGTTCGTCAATAAGCCTTAATCATAATAATTATATTTTAGTGACTTTAAAACAATTACTGTTGAATTAATTACTGTTTTTCAGGGTGTGAAATGTCTTCAAGGCTAATACTTATCCTTTGTTATTATTATTGGTTTTTTCAATTTGATTTAGATTTAATAGCATTTGTTTGGATTTCAAAATTTGCTCAAGGACCGTTATTTCATCACTCAAAATTTTATACTAGTTTAATTAATTAATGCCACTTTTATGGACAAAAGGTGCTCGAGCTAATTGAGTAAACCACTTATGTCACTTATAAAATAAATATAAAATCTACGTAATATTTATCCTCCATAAAAAACATTTCTGAAAATAATTCTGTAATAAAAACTATGTATGTGTTTTAAAAATCATTCTAATTACCTGCTGCAAAAAAAAAACTTTCATTACACCGAAAATATTTGTAAATTTTGAATTTGACCGAATGCATGACAGTAAATACAAAATTATAGATATGAAACATGACACGAAAATGAAAAATTAATTAAAGGCCATTTTTTAAAATTGTATAAACGAGAAGAATTTATATTAATTTGATAAATAAACAACTCTACTTTAGAAATAAAATTAAATAAACGATGAATTTGATGAAGCCCTATTATAACCTTTAAGAATCATTTATATATAGCAAATAAAAATGTTTCTTAACACATGTTATTTTTTTTGTCGTCAAACAGCCCAGCTACACAATCTATACAGAAATTCCATGTTCCAAAAATCTGTACAAAATTTTTAAGATATAATATATGTGGTGGTGTCATATGGGAGGTTTGTAACTCTCTCTTACTTAATTCATAGGAATGTGTAATTTGGAAGACTATTGTCATATACAATTTTATTTGAAAAATTCAATTTTTTGTAAAGGACAGGTTGTTACGATGAATTTTTACTGTTATAAGAGATCTTTCTAGTTTCTGTTTAGAAATTCTTAAGCCTTATATTTAGCAGTTTTCAAAGTCTGGAAGTTTTCCAATTCTGTTATATCTATAAACTTAATTTTTGTTTCAAGGATTAAATGGACAGAAGGAACTTTGTTTTATAGTGTAGCACACATCTTGTGAAGATATTTAACGGGGGTGGGGAATTGAAAACGTAAGCATGTCCAATTAGTTTCAGAATGGTTCCTCACAGTTCAAGATAAAGTGATGTAAGAAGTGTGCTGGTAGTGTACCCGGAGAATCTTGGAAGTCCACAGCTCTCGCAACAGCTCAGATAATGTGAATTTCTTTTTTCATAATTCCATTTTCCTACTGCAAATATGAAGAACTTCAAATTTAAAGTATCTACATCGTTTAGTAAAAGTAACATTTAGATGGTTGAAGCTTGCAGAAAAATTACACAGATTTTAATTTAAATTGGTTTGCAGAAAGGGGGAGGGAATCGTTTTACCATTTGTTTCAGATAGCATACTGAAAACCACTTAAAGGTCTGTCTTAGAATTGGATACCTCATGTAGAATATTTCCGGCGTCCCTGTGAGTTGAGAAAATGACATCTTTCTTTCATTGGAATGTTTTCACCAGGTGAAGTCAAATTTCATCTTTATTGAAAATAAAAGGTTATGTCAGTGTTATGTAAATGTAAAAAAAAAACTATTCATTTGAAAAGAAAATGTTTGTGTTTTGGACGAAAAAGTATTTATCAGGAGTTCACTGTGATGTGAAAGCTAGGAGAAGCACAAGAAGGGGCGGATGGTTCCAATACAGTTCCAGTCCATATTAATCTACAGAATTCCATCAGGTTTCTTATACCACAGAATTCCATCAGGTTTCTTATACCATAGTAAAAGATCAAATCTCTTCTCATTGGATTTCTCTAGGATTCTTCGAGTTTGGATATAATTTCAGGAATTCAAGTAGTGTTTCATTGTGAAAAGTTAAAATGGCATGTTTTAAATGTAGTGAAGTTATTTCTACGGGAAGTGTTATGTTAAAGATTGCAAAATTTTTGCTGCATACCATGAAAAGAGGAAAAGCAGGGAGGGGGGATAATATACAACAGATTTTGAAAGTTTTTTCAGAAATTGTTCTGCATAAAAGAATCTTCACAATTATTTTTATCTTTACCTTTATAGAGGTGAATTTTTTGGGCAGAACTTGAGGCAATTACTGTTGCTGGCTTAATCGATATCTCCCAAATGACGAGTTGGAAATCATCTCACCAATTGAAGGGATGTGTGGGCTGAATTCAGGTTCTTCTTGTTTAATTCTTAATAATCTTACATCTTAAATGCATGATGATGACTTTGTATAGGCATTGACTTTCTATCTTCTTTGAAAAAACTTGGGTTCCCAACTTCATTATCGATGAATTTAATTGATCTTTAAGCAGTGGTTCTACCTACAAAGCTGAAACTAAGAGGACATGGTAACAATTCTCATCCCCCCATCAAAGATTTTAACGAAGAAGTGATCCTAAATACATCTGTAGTTCTTTATAGTGATCTTTTTTCTGTACATTAGCCTGGCTATGGTAAAAAATTGCTGGTTACAGAGAATTCTTGAACTTGAAAGGCTTGAATTATATTTACTCTTACGAGGACTAAGCAGACATGTAGAATTCGTCTTTCCTTTACTGTTGTCTTGAGAACTGATCACTGAAGGTTTTTACATATTAACTGATGAGTAAACCATCATTGAAGAAAACTTCTTTAAATGCAGAACATGAGGGACTTTCCTTTAAATGTGAAACTCCTTTCAACCACATTGATCTGGTACTGTATTCCTAGCGGATACCTATATTCTGAAACCAAGACATGATTAGGTTTCCCACCCCCCCATTTATTACAGTTCTTATAGGAAATTCTTCACTTTTAAAATAAAATTTGGAGTTGTACCTTTTCTTCTTAAGTCCTAATTAATTCCCTGCATTTTAAACACGTTAGATGCTGATCTTCAAAGCCATTTAAATTATCGCTGTTTTTCTTCAGAGCTATTTTATCCGCACAAATTGGTCAACAGCATTTCTAAGGAGAGGTCTGTTGCATGCATTGTTGACGGAGTTTGGACTGGAATCAACTTGCTCTAGTAGGGTAGATCTGCTACTTGAATACATTTTACGCTCCCCTTCCCCATAACACACCATAATTTTTAAGATGGTCTTTACAAAGGGGCTTAAAAAACTCTGGTATTGGAGGTTGAAATGATTTGCTGTTTAACAGCTGGCTCTTTAACAAATTGTTGGATAACTTTCCTTAATCAGTAATGCTTTTCAGGTCTATGCTTACTCGTCAAGAAGAATTCGCAAGTGGACTTGGAACTTGTACACCCTGGATAAAGCTGCACTTTACAGGACCTGCGTTTAAACCGAGCTTGAACCTGAAACTAGGGAGAAATGTTAAGGTTTCCCACCCCCCTTGATTGGCATGTATACAACTTCATGTTGATGGAAAAAATCCATTACCTTCTATTTTTGCAATCCTCTCTAAAATGTTGATGTTAAAGATTGCAAAATTTTTGCTGCATACCATGAAAAGAGGAAAAGCAGGGAGGGGGGATAATATACAACAGATTTTGAAAGTTTTTTCAGAAATTATTTTACAAGTGAAAGAAGATGAGCAGACCCCGGAATATGCTGAAAATTTAGTTTTCCCACAAGGTTTTTTTAGGAATTTTACAGAAACAAGCCCAGTTGAGTAAGAAAATTCCATTTTAATCCACAGCATTTTAAATTAATTTAGTGAATGCAATGATGTTAATGATGTGATGTGATATTGTTTTCGTGCCAGTTTTTGTTGAAAATATGTTAATATGTAGTGATAATTTCAAATTTTGTTAAAACTTCCTTTGCCTTGCAACTGCCTTATATTTGGGGGGAGCTGTGTGTCTTTTTGTATATCAGATTGCTGCATTTCTGGAAATGGAAAGCAACAGATGTGAAATATAGTCAATGGGTAGTAAGTGCTTAATACATAACTACTTGTTTTTCCATTCTTTACATTGTTTACACTCACCAAACCTTTTCGTTATGATGTTTAATTCTCACCATATCGTTATGATGTTTAATTCTCACCACATCTTTTGGTTACAATGGTGCAATTTCTAACCTCTATAAATTATTTTTTGAGAATTGCTAGTTTAGTTGCATATGTAGAAAATATTTAATCAAAGTGGCAGAAGAGTTCCTTAAAGTATGTGTTATTTTATATACTATGACTTTGAAGAGCTAATACATATTCACCTTTAGTGTGTTCTTCTGCATGATTTTAAATATCTTACCTCGTAAACATTTGTGGTGTAAATGAGACATTTACCTATTTACTGTTTTAGACGTGTTGGAATTTAGATGCTCTTTTATGTAGCCCACTTGTATTCTGGCAGTTTATAACATAACCACTAATAGTAAGATTTTTCATTTTAATCATACAGTCTTTGTATAGGACCAAAGTGCACATTGAATGTGTAAGCCATAAATTGCTTATTTCACAAACGCGCCTTGTTTACCCATGCTATTATAAACCAACTTTTTAATTTACATGATGTTTACATGTGTATGGGGTGCGTGACCTTTCTTTTTTGTTAACCAGTATAGATTGATGTAGCATGAAAAGAATTTAGCAGGTGTCTGCAGTCGCTCCAGAGAATAACCTCTCGGCCTCTGTGTGGTGTTGTAGTTATTTACACGCTTTAGTTATTTGAGTTTCTTGTACATACTTTGTAAAGTCTAGCACTTCAGGGGGAAAAAATCTGTGTAAAGTACTTGCTGTGATACTGAATATATACTTGCTATATGCCTATATATCTAATTAGAAAATATTTAATCAAATTGGCAGAGGAGTTCCTTAAAGTATGTGTTATTTTATATACTATACTATGACTTTGAAGAGCTAAAACATATTCAAGAGCTAAAACATATTCACCTTTAGTGTGTCATTCTGCATGATTTTAAATATCTTACCTCATAAACATTTGTGGTGTAAATGAGACTTATATCTATTGACTGTTTTAGACGTGTTGGAATTTAGATGCTCTTTTATGTAGCCCACTTGTATTCTGGCAGTTAACATAACCACTAATAGAAAGTAAGATTTTTCATTTTATTCATACGGTCTAGGACCAAAGTGCACATTTAATGTGTTTACAAGCCATAATTTGTTTGTTTCACAAACTTGCCTTATTCAGCAGCTCCTGCTATTGTAAGCCACCTTTAATTTACTTGACTTGTACATTTGTATGGGGTGTGTGTCCTTTCTTTTTTGTTAACCAGTATAGATGTATCATGAGAAGAAAATTAAGCAGTTGTCTGCAGTCACTCCAGAGAATAACCTCTCGGCCTTTGTGTGGTATTGTAGTTTTTTACTTGCTTTATTTATTTGAGTTTCTTGTACATAGTTTGTTAAATCTAGCACTTCTGGGAATATAATCTGTGCAATTTACCTGCTGTGATACTGCATGAACACAAAATAGTTAACTTTTTTTTCATATTCACTGGGTTAAAGAAGTTTATCATGTTACCTTTTTGACAAGTCACTAATGTTCAGTACTACTAGCTACAGTTTATGCAGTTACCGTATTTATTTACAACCTGTTTTATTGTGTATATCTCTTCACACCTAGCTTTGTAGATGTGGCTAATTATGATGAGTAAACCCCACTCTTGATGCTTATAATTGGATTATTTATTTGCTTTGTGCATTAACGATAAAAACATTTCTTGTTCGTATTAACCAAACTTGATGCAATTGTTTATTTACCTACCATACTAGCAAAATTTTCATTTCCACTCATTGACAAATCCACTGATTGTTACACATAACTTCTGATTTAGAGGTATTTTGTATGTACATGTAAGTACACCCCTACTTTAATTTTGGAATGAATACAATATTTGCAAAGATAAAACTTGTATTTTTATGAAAGTGTTTTTGGGATTTTGTTTTGTGATATTTCTGTTATATGTCCTGTGGTTTCCAGACCACAGGATTTGTGGTGCTTTATTTCTCTCCGTTATTTTGACAGGTTTTTCTGCGCTTGGCATCTGTAAGTTCAATCATGTTAAAGAGATCATTCAAGTGTGTAATTGTCACATGGTGATTCAAGTAGCCATGTTGTTGGTTTTATTAGTAGCATTTTTATGTTTGTGGATATTTCAAATTCTTGCCATTTTCTGTATGAAGTTTAATTGTTGAACCATCATTTTAACACCTTTACCTTTAATTTGAATTTTAAAGATGATTGTAATATTGCGAGTTCTTTTCCACTGTATTGTATGTAGACCTGCTGCTAGGTCAGTTTGTTTTTGTTGCAGATTTGCCTGCATGTGCTCAGGGAACAAGTACAGTATATGTGCCCGGCAAGATAAATATGTATTCGAGATAAGCATGATGTGGTCCCTCTCAAAATTTGGCACGGTCAGAAAGTGAGAAAACACTTGCCAGCTGATCAGAGCATTGGACAAATCTCACCTCCCCCTCCTCTCTATAATGAGGGGAGTTAGGGTTGGGTGGCCGGCTCGCAGCAAGTCACTGACCACTATTTGGCATCCCATGATAAATATTGAACTGAACTTTTCGTTAAAAATGATAAAACTAATTTGGCAAAATAATTTCAACTAAAAAAAGGAAATATTTGTTTTATGGCTAATGGTATCAAGTTTATTTGTTAAAAACTAGAAAATTAAAATTTGGCAAGTTTTATTATAATGAAAAAAAAAAATTAAAAAAAAAATTAGCTTTTGAGTTTCTAGTATGAAAATTTATACTTTGATTAAAAAAAATAATTAATGCAAACACCACTGGAAAAAAAAATTGAAGTAGGAAAGTGGCCTTAAAGCAATATTTAGCCAGTATAGAAAAAATCAAAGGAAAAAAAATTATGTACATTACTTAACAGAGAAGTGGTCTTTTCAATTTTTAATAGTAAAGGATGAAGCGATTGTATTTTATTCAAAAATAAATTGAAAATATTTCATTTCAAAATAATTTGAAAGTATGTCTTGATAAACAAATAAAACCTTATCAAACCTATATCTGATTGTTGGTTTTCTTTTACACTGTGCAGCCATGGCTAGGATCTGTTGGTATGGAAGATCCATTTCATGCATCATTTAAATGAATGGCAGTTGTAACATTGCCATAAATGCCCCTCATTATATGAAGCTTGAAAGTTGTCCTGCCGATAGATAATTTAGTCTTGGTTGCATTGTTTGGGTTTGATATGCCACATGGAAGAACGCAGCAGATGAAAAGGTTATTGCATTTAACATTGATTAGTAAATGAAGGATGAATGTCAATGCATATTTTGCACCATGGCAAAAAGAATACAAGATATAGTAGAATATGAAATGCTCAGCTAGCTTCTATTTATGTTACGGACTCTCGGTGGTGAATTTGTTGTGCACCAGGATTTCTATGCATAAAAATTCTAAAAATTTAATTTATACTTGAAAAAAAGTTAATGACAAACCCTATGGCATATTCACCACTAAGAGTCTATATAAAATGTACTGAACCACAGGTGCAAGTTCAAACCTAATTTATTACAATGCGAAACCCTATGGCACATTCACCACTAAGAGTCTATAATGTACTGAACCACAGGTTCAAGTTTAATTAAACCAAATTTATTATAATCATCCATGAATTGAGGAAACTCCACCCCAAGCCTCTCTTCAAAGGGAGGTAATCAAGAAAATGCAAAAAGAAAATCTAATAATGTAAGTATGCAGGTATAGTCTAGATTTTAATGTTTTTTGAAGTCATGGCTTCATGGGGGATCAAACTTCTTGAGAACCACTGAGCCAGATGGGAAGCAATTTGTGGTAGTGTAGATTCTGATGTTAATTTTATGAGGGTATAGGGTGGGGCTACAACAGGAAATCTCTAGTTTAAAGGTTTTGAAGTTAATATTTTCTGCATATTTCTGTACAATATCAGGAATTGTATATTTTAATAGCATTTCACACAAAAATTAATTAAAAATCCTATTTCATTTAAGAGTTATTAAAACTTGAAATTTTTTGGTGGGTTTGATTGACAATTTTAACTTTATATATATATATTCTTAATCCTTAGGAAAAGTGGCAATCTTGTTGTGTATTAATATGAAATATTAAAACTTTTATCCAGAAAAATAATTTTATTCATAAAGTAGAAATGTTAGAAAGCAAAACTCCTTACAAGTATCGTCATTCCGAACTAAGAGTTGCTTACAGAGTTTAGCAAATCGAGCACACTCGTGTTATGTATACAGTTTTTGTAAACGGCACGAGTTCTGTTATTGTTTATATTTAGAATTTACTGGGTGCGTTGACTCATCACAGTCTGCTTACCACAACTGCACAGACTGACAATATATTGTGTGTTTGTTGTGCTTTCGAACTTGTCTACTCTGGATTATAGTATTAATATTTTTCAGTCATTTTGCCTTTTTTCCTGAGGATTAAGAATAAAATTAATTTGGGAAAGTCCAAAGATGTGTCAATCAAACCCGCCAAAAAATTTGAAAGTTTAATATCTTTTATATGAAATAAGATTTTTGATTAATTTTTGTGTGAAATGATATAAAATATATAAGTCGTTATATTATAGAGAAAACAAAATTAACTTCAAATCTGTGTCCAAGTACCTTTAACATTGAAATATATAGAAAAAAATCTCAAGAACCTGGCCAGAAAATATGAAACTTTTGTGGAAGCGCATTCTCATGGGTAGTGTAAAATTCTAAAATCCTTACTTGTTGAATAAATTCATCTATCCTTGGGTACGTAAACCGGGGGAACAATGGGGAAAATCTGAGGAAGAAAAACAGGGTCAATGTTAATCAGGTGAGCATTGTGTCCAATGGGCCTCATGTCTGGATAATAAAATTCACCATGGAAAGAGTTCATAAATTGTTTTATTATCTAGTCAGCAATGAGATATTTAGGCTGTATGAGGATTCAAATTTCATTACAGCTTCCTTAATTGTTTTTTTTTCATTCTGTGTACATGACATTGAAATGTTTGGAAAATTATCCTGCAATGGACTACTAGCCTAGCAATTTTCGGGCTCTTAGGTACAGCTGGCTCCAATGGTTGCAACTATTTTCAATGTTTGAGATTCAACTGAATGAACTGATATAATTACATTTGCTGCAACTGATATAATTATACATTTGCTGCACTGGCACTCCTGTAAACATATATGGCTTCAAATCCAGTGATTAATGTATGGATCGAATTATGAACTGTAGTTGTTACCATGACCCAGGAATATTATCTCTTTTAAGGGGCCTTCGTCTTTATTATAGCCCCTGAACAAAGTTTGGGGGGGTATATAATATAGGAATCACCTTGTCTGTCTAGCTGTCCTTCTGTCGATCTGGTCTATGGTCCATCATCTTTCTTACACCAAAATATTAGAATCTACTACTTCACGCAAAAATTGGTCATGACCTAAGAGTGTTTCATGAACTTAACCCAAATTCATTTGGTAAAGTTCAAGGTCACTGGAAGATAAAATTTAATAATTTGTGTACGGTCCTAATTATCTTTCTTATGGATTAACCTGTTGAGTTTCCATTTAAAAAAAAAGTTTGCTTGTGACCTGTTAATTGGTGTGTTATGAACTTGATCAAAGGTCAGCTGCGTTAAGTTCAAGGTCGCTGATAGGAAAAGTTCATAATTCGGCCCATATCTTTCTTATGCAAAAAACTTGAAGAGTCACGCAAAGATTGTGCATGACTTAAAAGTTTGGATAGAATTGGTCCAGAGGTTCCTGAGAAAAATGTTAATGTATATTTTACAGGTTGATTAACAGACAGTTGGACACATGAGGGACAGCACATAATCAGAAGAGCTCGATCACTTCCTGACCACCACTACAAAATAATATACAACAAATCTTCACAATTTCTGCTGAAGATCAAAGTTTTACATGTGAAACACCTACTGATGCCCCCCTATGGCAGCTAATATGGCAAGGTTTGAATTCTCTCAATAAATATACACGTGTTGAGTATGAGAGCTGACTAGCGCTAACTGTTCAAAAGTTATGGTCAGTGTCAAACAGACAGACAGGACATAAACAATATACTATAGTAGTCCCCCTAGATCTATATCGATCTGGACGCATAAAAGGCCACAGTAAGTCAAAGAAATGTGTAAGCATTCTAAGTGAATGTAAATTCAAGTTAATGACCCCCCCCCCTTTTCTTGGGGGAATGTTGGGACCACTTATGCATTTTAAATACTGGATTGATTTTTATGCGGATTGGTAGATCGATTGGGGGCACATGTTCTTTTTGTACATCTGTCTTGTCAACTTTAACCTTCGCCATAAGTTTTGAACCATGAGAGATAAGAGACTTCATATTTCGTATGCTTACTCCACTAATTAAGCTCTTTCAAATGACACCAAAGTCAATGACCTTGTGACCTTGACTGTGACCTATATGCTAAAAAACACTTTTTCTAACCTTTGTCATAACTTTTGATCCATAGGAGATGGAGACTTCATATTTGAGATGCATACAGCACTTATTAAGTTTATTTTTTGATACCAAGGTCAATGACTTTGTGACCTTTACTGTGACCTATATGCTAAAATAGCCTTTTTTTAACCTTTGCCATAATTTTTGAATATGCATACTCAACTCAGGTCTTTCAAATGACACTAAGGTCAATGACCTTGTGACCTTGACTGTGAATTACATGCTAAAATACTAATAGCTTTTTCAAACTTTGTTGTCGCTAGGAACATAGTGTTTCACATCCTGTTGCTTTTTTTTTCTAGCCAGTGCTCAGAATGGACCTTTTGTTGAAAACTAGATCAAATTTCAAGGTCACAGTTTCAAAATTCATGGCATATTTATAAAGGCCTTGTCACACTGATATCATGTTTAAAATGCAAAGTCCTATCTTTTCTCTTTCAAAAGTTTAATTTTTGAAAAGTAGGTCAAACTTTAAGGTCAAGGGGTAAAAATTCATAATTGATTAATGATAATCATAGTATTCCTGCCAAATTTAAATTTTGACCCAGAGAGTTTTCATTCCAGTTGGGACTGTACTGATCATATAGTCTGAGAAACTTGTGATATTCAGGTAAGCCTTATAAGTCCCAAGGCAGGTATCTTGTTATTATTTTTTTTTCACATAGCTTGGAATAGACCTACTCTAAAAATGTAATCTTGTGACTAATCTGTAGCACTGGTCGATTTTAAAGGGGCCCTGGTCCTCCTTTTAGTGTCCAGAATATACATTAAATTTAATAAACTTCTTTTCGGTGAGGCTCTGGGACCCTACCCCGACCCCAAACTGCCCCCCCCCCCCCCTTTTCAAGATTCCTTGATCCGCCACTGTGTAGCATGTAAGTCAGACACAGCATCTGAGGCAGGTATATGGTAGTATATTTTGCTCTCTTTGTTTTCAGCAGTAAAGGCTTATCAAGTTTTAGGAATGGAATTGCTCAGGAAACTTGAATCAGGTGCACATGTTTAAATGCCAGAATACAGCATAAGCCTGCCACAGGTTGAGGTGAATTCAAATATAAAATCAAGAACTTATGGTTTTGATTAAGTTTCTTCTTCTAAAAAAAGTAAATTTTCAGACACAAACAAGTTAGCAAACTAAATAACAATTGCACTGAGTACATCTAGGTACAGTACTTGTATGACACAATAACATAACAATATAAACAGTTTAGCATAAAAGATATAATTTTATATCAATGATTCAGTCCAGCTGATCTAAAGAATGACTTGAAGTATTAGACAAATTTTGTCTTCAATGTTATATTACCTGGCTGTTGACTTGAACATGTATTGAATCTGTACACAGAGACAGAAGTCTACAATTGATTTTGTTTCTTTATCAACAAATGACGGTGGTTAAAACCTTGGAATGAAATTTTTTAAGTTCTTCCTGGCAGGATAGTGTACTGTACACTTATACATGTAACTGGCACATAAAAATTCTAAGTAAAATCTGCTCCTTCACACACAAGTCTCAATAAAAAAAATTCAAAACATCTATTGTTGATTTACAAAGCTTGTGTGAATATACCCATTAGATTTTAATACTATCACAATTTTTCAGAACAGATTCTGGGATTCTGACTCTGTTTATGGTTCTCTTGAAATTCTGGGATATATATGCTGATTTACACTGCTTGTGTGAATATACCCATCACATTTAATTACTGTGACAATTTTTCAGAACAGATCCTGAGATTCTGACTCAGTTTGTTGGTGGTTCTCTTCAGCATCTTCATCACCTACAAATTCATCGTACTCGTCGTTTTCCTCATCATCGTTCACATCGCTCAATTTATCCCCTTCTGTCAGTAAATTTAGATCGGGCTCTGCCTCCTGGATGAGAATTTCGTTAGGATTCTCGGAGGTGGAGTTCATCACGCGGCACACCATCTTCTTCACATGGCGATTCATGTGGCGCCTCAAGACATAACCCCGACCAAACCTCCTACCGCAAACTTGACACGGGAATGGCTTGATTTTCTGGTGGGTCTCCAAATGATGATAAAGTGAGCTCTTGTCAGTGAAGCTCTTCCCACATTCCTGACATAAAAATGGCCGCTCTCCACTATGAATTCGGAGATGCACTGTCAACGCTCCTTTCTGTCCGAATGCCTTACCACACACACTACATACGAATTCTCTCACCCCTTCATGCACCGTTTTCATGTGTCGGACTAGATTACAGCTCCACCTAAAGGATACTCCACATACTGGACACTGGTGGTCCCGTTCATTTGTGTGAATTTTCTTATGAGCCCACAGATTCCTGGAATCGCAGAAAGCCCTGTGACACATGTCACATTTGAAGATTCTATCTCCTGAATGAGTTCTGAGATGAGTTTTCATGGCAGCAATCAGGTAGAAAGCCTTTCCACACACCTGAAATCAGAATATCACAGTCTGGTATATAAAAATATCTTAAAATACCACACATCAATAAGTAATTTTTATCATATCTATTATAAGTTTATAACAAGCATGATCATTATTTGTACATTCAAGGTAATTATGAAAGAGTTATCTCCCATCTCGATAAAGAGAAATACACTGTATACTGTATGTCTACATTCCTAAAATATTCAAGGGTACAAATGAAACGAATCAAGGTGTAGTTAAGTTTCCCAGGCTACAATCCTTATTCAAGACCTAATGTGGACTGTGGGAATAAAAGTTAAGGAAATAAATATATTTGTGAAACTGTCACATTTCTGAGCACAATTTATCCATACCTCACATTTGTAGGGTCTTTCTTCATCATTCAGATGAATTCTGGAATGTTTTCTCATATCGTAGGTACTGGCAAACAATTTCCCACAAGTCTCGCAGGAGAATGGCCTTTCTGAGCTGTGTCGCTTTACATGTTTTCTCATGGTGCTGGGGTCACGGAAAGCCATGCCACATACTTTACAATTGTACGGCTTTTCTCCTGAAAAAAAAGTTGAATAAATTTAAGGGGACGAAGGATTTTTGGTCACATGACTCAGTTTAATTACGTCATAATCTCTGATAAAATATGTACAAAACAAGATTGAAACAACAGTACTTGTGTAGTTTTTTGACTGTTTGTTTGAGTTCACTATCTTGTATAAAAATATCTAAAAACATACAAACTTTCTTGCATATATTATAAAATTACGGAATAGATTGATCCACACTTCTGTTTCCCTACACTGCGCGTCCTACGAGTCGTTGACGTTGAAGTTGACGTCACAGTGGATCTCTCAGTACAGTAAGATTATACATGGTAAAATGCGGATAGTATTATCATAAAAACGGGTCATGATCAGTACATGGTGGGGTTTTTTGTGAATGAGAGAGCACAAAAATACTTTTACACGGTTGTTGACGGAAATATTTTGTAGGTATGTCTTATTTCGCAAAAGTGTGACGTCATAGTTGGGTTTTCCCGTACTCCAGGAATGTAAACATGACATGTTTTTCTCAAGCTCATGTCTTGTTTAACTATGTCGGGTATATTTTCAGCTAACGGTCCTTCTTCCCCATAATGCTGCTTAATTATTGCTAATATTTAAAGAAATGTGTACCGTCTTTGAATCTTGGGTGATTTGTAAATCTATTAGATGCATACTATTTCATTATTACTTTTTAAAATTTTCCACAATTTTCAGTCTCTAAGAAATATAAGTTCTTATCAATTTTATTGGCTCCTTTTAATAAGGCTCCTTTAGTTATTTACTAAAAAAGAGAAATGGGAAAAGTCAATTACCTTAAAATTCTCAAAATGCACTCTTAATAAAAAAAATCTAATTCCCATAAAATAAAGTATAAAAATTTGGACATCTGAAGGCTGGTATTCATGCATGTAAGCAATTAATGAAATTCATCTGAGCAGTAAGCAAATAAAGCACCTATTTTTCAATTTTAAAGAAAATCGTCAGAAATTAATACAGTGAAAATAAATATGACAATACCAGTATGAATTGTTTTATGTCTCTTAAGTGTGATTTTCTCAGCAAAAGACTTCCCGCACTCATCACAAGTCAGAGCCAAGTCCTTGTTGTGAATACGATTATGTCTCTTTAAGGATTCATAGAGTTCATACGCATTGCTGCAGGAGGAACATTTGAAGGCCTTTTTATCGTCGTGTTCATATCTCATATGAGAGGCGTAACTCCGCCTAGAATCAAACGTCGCCTGGCAGTGGCAACACGTGTACATGTCTGAGATTCCGTGAACTTCCTGTATGTGGTCCTTCAGCTCGCTCTGCCAGAATTTCTCGTAACAATGATCACACGTCACCTTCCCTCCGCATTTCTTGGTCTGACTAGAAGTACCTTCCTCTTCGTGAAAAGAATCGTCCTTGAGCCTCTTTTTTCCGCGAGATTCTCTACAGGAGAACGTGCTGTTGTCCTGACATTTTTTGACGTGGAGGAGGTAAGCGGAGTTATTACCGAAGTCCTCTCCACACAAGTCACAGTGGTTCTCCACTTCCTCCACGATTATCCGCCTCGGCTGGCTCTTCCGGCGAGATTTTCGTGTCCCAGGTATTTCATTGTTTTTCTTTTTAATACTACAAGGATTTTCTTGCTTTTCCTGGTGTTGGTTTTCAGAAGGTTCCCCTGAGGAATCTTCAGGATCAACATTCAACTCCTCTGTTAAATCATCCATGTTCACTCCCTCTGAATATTTTCATGTGTTTGGAGATTTACCCTAAAAAAAAACATTTGCACAATCTTGAGTTTGAATAACTTGTCACACTATTTGAATCGTATTCATTTTTCAACAAGCACACTTGATTTAAAGAATCACTGTCTAGTTCGTATAGTATGCCAGGGCATCAACTTTAGTGGGAAACATAGGATAATTTGCATAACTGGAGAAGCCTGTTATGCACAAATTATCCCATGTTTCCCACTAAAGTTGATGCCCTGGCATACTATACGAACTAGACAGCGATTCCTGATATTTCCATTTCATTGTGAAATGAAATTATAGTAGATTTAGATTTCAAAATGGAGATGTAGATTTAAATTAAACGAGGACTCCCAAGCTAATTACAATAGCCCTCGTCCACTGACGTCAAACACAAAGGCAGCCGCATATGATTTACATGCATATTTGGCCTCCTTAGCGTCAGACACAGAGACAGATGCACACAAGATTTGCATGCATATTAGGCCTCCCTAGCTCCTGAGCTATTGACCTGCCTAATTTACATTCCGGTAGAATTACTGTAGAAGTACTTATTTCCGCGTGGTATTAATTTACGCTATGTACGCGGTAACAAGTTTTCCGCGGAAATTTGTCCAAGCGTAATCAATATAAATGTAAGGCATATAGTGACAATCTAAGAAATCCGCGTAATTTTCTACCCGCGTATTAAACAGAAATTGAGATACCGCGGAATTATGACCCCGTGGAAAAAAGTACGTCTACAGTATCAAGAAATCAACCCGCTAACTTTCAAAGAGTTATCACAGAGACAAAAATTAGAAATGGAAATATTACAGTGAATATAATAATGTTGCTTATTTAAAAAATGTTTGCTTGGGTTTATGCAATCACTAAGATTATATACAAAAGGAAGCCTATGAGAACAGTGCATATTATTGCTCATTTCTGCATGAGGAGGACTGAAGTTGAACCTCTATATATCATGATCCAGATGAATGCATCAATTTGTGGGCTCACCTGACAGTTAAGTTCCTCAACTGTCACTCGGCAATAAAGATCTGAAGAGGTCAGCAAATACAACACCTGAGTCTAGGCTTTGAATAGGGACTTCATGCAAAATCATAACAATTAATGTTTGATGACCCTAGGCTTCAAAGTATCTAAATTATATGCCTCTAAAACAATTTGCAAATGAAATTATTATGAAAACCTGAAAAAACTCAAAACGTTGGTCACAGTGACCTACTTTAGAGCCAACATGACATAAGGTCCTAAGATGCATCAATTAAAGGACAAGAGTCCTTGGTGAAAAGCCTAACCTGGTCGGTCACATTTTATTTCTCCCAGTGTTACATTAAATTGCAGCTTGCCTGTTCTTTAATTAACCCCTTGGACTCATAAGGTTTTTGCAAGGAGCAAAAATTCTGGATGGTGTGCCTTTCGGGGCATGGAATTTATAGAGAGTGAGGAATTTGGTGATTAAGCAACTTTGATCAACTGTTGTCATATAGAGCTCCTTTGTCAGGGATCCTCTTGTCCAGGTTCAGGGTTCAAAACATATACAGTGAATGCATTAAATTATGTTCTCGATTCCCCTTACATTTTTAGCTCACCTGAGCTGAAAGCTCAAGTGCAGCTTTTCTGATCACCAAATGTCTGTCATCTGTCCATCCGTCTGTCTGTCCATAAACTTTTCACATTTTCAACTTCTTTTCTATTAAGAACCACTGGGACAATTTTAACCAAACTTGGTATAAAGCATTCTTGGGTGAAGGGAAATTTAAATTGTAATAAACATCAAGGGCCTATTAACCTCTTACAAGGGGAGATAAAAGAGTAAAATATAATGGGATCATTAAAAATCTCCTTCTCATAAACCACTGGTTCAGGAAAGCTGAAACTAATGTGGAAGCATCTTTGGGTAGAGTAGATTCTAAATTGTAAAAAAAGAATAGGTATAACTATTACATTTTGGAGAATCTTGTGAAGAACAGCATGGCCAAAGTTAATACTGGGGTTAGCGTTGTGGCCCATGGGCCTCCTGCTTAAACATTTAATTCTATATCTATTTTATGTTAATTGGCATATAATCCCATTGGAATTTATGCATTAATAAGTAAACAAGAGGCCCATGGGCCACATCGCTCACCTGAGCACTGTGGTCAGGAAAAAGTAGAAATTGGTTTATTATTGAAAAGTTTAAATCCAAAAGTAGTTCCATGACCAATCTTGGATTTGCTAATCTTGAGAAGAAGATTTTTAAAGAATTTTCCTATAGGCCTATATTTCTATGTAAAAACTTGGTCAGCCATTTTGGCCCCGCCCTACCCCCCAGGGTTCATGATTTGAACAAACTTGAAACTACACTATTTGAGGATGCTTCCATATAAATATGATCAATTATGGCCTTGCTAATCTTGAGAAGAAGATTTTTTAAAGAATTTTCCTATATATTTCTATGTAAAACTTTGGTCGGCCATTTTGGCCCCACCCTACCCCCGGGGGTCATGATTTGAACAAACTTGAAACTACACTACCTGAGGATGTTTCCCCATAAGATTCATCTTTCCAGAGTGAGTGGCATAGTGGTTCTTGAGAAGAAGATTTTTAAAACATGCCACAAAATTTTCATTAATTCCCAATTATCTCCCCTTGAATGAGGGCGTTGCCCTTCATTTGAACAAACTTGAATCCCCTTTACCCAAGGATGCTTTAATTGTTGCAAGTTTGGTTGAAATTGGCCCAGTGGTTCTTGAGAAGAAGTCGAAAATGTGAAAAGTTTACAGACAGACAGACGAACAGATAGACAGACAGACGGACAGACAGACGGACGCGGGACAAAATGTGATCAGAAAAGCTCACTTGAGCCTTCGGCTCAGGTGAGCTAATAAAAAGCTGTTTGGAAGATATATATTTTCATTCAGTGTGAAAGTTCTAACTAAAATTTACATCGATCATTCATCATAAAATGACAACATTACTTAGTAATGTTAAAACAATCATAAAACTAATGCAGAGACATAAAATGATAAATAACACATACAGATATAAACGTGCTATCTTTCTGAATGTGTTATCATAATCATAAGCATATAATCTGCACCAGCTGGGTGGGGCATATGTGATCAGTTTCCTAAACACATTTCTTCCCCCTGCTGTCGACTGTAGTAAAATTTTACCTGATGAAACGCATTTATGCAACTGTTTTCATACGCTGTTGAAAATAACTCATAGGCCTCTCACAGAATAAAATAATACAAAATCGAGGGCATATGTCAGTCTCTGTCAATCCGGAAGCGAGTCTGCGCAGCTGCAGATTCGTGTGACATGCACTTCCGCTCACTTACGAATGACAACAAGACAGAACCCAGTCCAGATTTTCTAACGTTACATGTTCTAGTGTAAGATGTAAATCGTGTGGTGAAAACTGTGGTGAAATATTTGGGAGAAAAATGGCGGTAAGTATTGGATACAGACATGTCGTCAATGACACAGACAATGATTAATCGATGTGTAAGGTAGAAATGGAATAGGCAGAAAAACAGTATAGACTTAATGTCACATGCTTATTTAATTATTGGCCAGCGTGATCTATCGTGTTCTGAATTAGGCCACTAAACAGGTCTTTTCACAATAAACCAAGTGATTCTTACTCAGCTGTTCGTAATATTAGAAAGTCTGGCATATTTACTTTAGCATGTTTAATCTAGGACGTCAATATTTTCAAAACTTTATAAGTTGATTTTCCTGCCTCTTCAAATAATTTGAGAGAGAAAATGACAATGAAGGAAATTGTGCATGTGTCCATTAATTCATCTGTTTGTTAATTGTCAACTGAAAAAAAATTGTTGGCAACAGATGTAATATCACACAATAATTTATCCAGTGCATGTGATACAATATGTATGAGACTAAAACATAAAAGAAGAAAAAAAAACAGATAACAATATAGATCTGTAATATTTTTCTTGTTCTTTTGGCAGGATCATCCTCCAGGTGGGGGGTCCACCGACTCAGAGAGTGCTGCAAAAAGTCCAGCGTCATCAAAGGTATACATCCGCAATAATACATAGAAAAAAAATAATAGGTACATGTAGAGTTACTTCCTCATGCAGGTCAATCAACCAGAAATCAGTCAGAAAAACTGACACACTTTTCCTGTTATGACAAAATATATGACCTTAATACCTGTATGATATATGTCTATGAATTACAGGTAAATTTTATGTCACTCAGATGAATGCGTTTTACCTCCTTGTGGCAATCTGACATTTTAAGATTACCTCAAGGAGGTATCTGACATTTTAAGATAGCATTTTTTAAAATTTTTAAATGAGAGCTGCTAATAGATTCTTACAAAAACACTTGTAAAAGGCCAGTAAGGGGAAGGGAGGATTTAACATTTCTCACTTGTCAGATCTCTAGTCTAAATGAAATGATGTATGTTAACAAGTTGTAAAATTTTGTGATAGAAAGGCATTTTTAACACCTAAAATTGGACTTAAGTTGCATGAATTCCCATGTAGTGTGGATATATAGGCTGCCATAGTCTCAGATAGTGTAAAAACTTTCTTTTGAACTCCAAATCAAGTGTAGCATTTTAATTAAAGTATGACAAAATGTGTCCTGGAGTGTTAGTAAGAGATAAATTTTGATAAGCAGTAGTTTTTGAAGATGTCAAGGAGTCATATGATAAAGTATCTGGTTCTGATAAATCAATTATTATCAGAACAGTTAGAATGCTTATATAGCATGATTTGTAAGCTTAAAAATCAGTCACAGGGGTGTGCAATTACCATCGCCCGATGCCTGGGACTACCAATTTTAGAGGTCGGGCTATCTAAAATCTATACTGCGTTAGCCCGTCGGGCAAGTAAATCGATAATGAAAGTAAACATATATTTACCTTGACTGAATTGATGTACGAATTAACTTTTCTGTAAAATCAAAATCTTTAATTCGTTTAAACTTTTAACTTATATGCATTGTGTGTTCCTACTGCCAGTCGTCTCAGTGACAATTATTGTCGATATAAATAGGGGGAAGTACCTGACAATTAAAAAGCGCAAACGATTATTTGTTTTATTTATTTCAACTTAAATGGGATTTTTTAACCTTTATGTTATACTTATACATGTATTGTTTTCGGTAGTTAATGGGCTAGTGACTGGCAACTTCGGGCTAGTAACTTTGTTACCGCCACTAGCCCGATGGGCTAGTAATTTATTTTTGTAATTGCACACCCCTGAATCAATACTTTTTACACCATCTTCAGATTGCTTTATGCAAACACACTAAAAAAGTCTTGTTAAATGAATATTTACAATGAAATTTTATCTATTTTTATCAGGCTTCTGTAAGTATAGCATTTGAATCAATCATTAAATATTATCATGATTATATAATTTACATTTGTATGGTATATTTTTTTTCTTCATATTTTACACAGCTATGTTATCTGCTGTGAATATTGGTTTATAATTTTTAGTCAGCAAAAGAAGTTAATGACTTCAAATTGTAGGACACAATAAAGTAAAAATTTAAAAGATATACATGTATTACTTTTTTGTAAAATCCTTAAAAATATGACTCACAGTATTTTGAATTATAATTTCTTTGTACCTGCATGTTGGAATGGGTATTTTCAGCTTCATCATCCGTTTGATTTTATTTGATACTAAAATTGTTCGTATAAATTCTGCTTGGCTTTATCAGAAATTGGATTCAATTATTTAAACATAGTTGTCTGAAAAGGCAAGTCCTGTACATTATCTAGAAATTTTACATAAAAGAAATGTAATCTTATCAAATGCTTTTAAACTACATTTTCAAAGTTTTTTTGCATGATTGGATATTCAAGACAGGTAAAAATAGCAATTCAATAAGCGGTGTAATTCTTTTATCTAGCCACTGATTTCAATGCATTTTCATGCTGTCTTTTACTGTCATGAGCGTAAAATATAAATTGAGTGATTGCCATTGCATATATCATTTAACTATATACCCTTCTTAAATTTCACGATTTTTTTTTCAGCTGGACAATTTGTCCCGTGAAGATCTAACAAAGTTTGTCAAGAAACAGATGCTGCTTCTCCAGAAAACCAGGGCAAAATGTGATGGTAAACCTCATGCTCATATTTTCTATTTTGATTATTTTTTTTTACCTCAAGCAATGCTGAGTTGATAGTGTATAGTAGGGTATGCAGGAATAATCATAAAAATTTGCATGATTTTAGATTCTTTTCTAAATTATTTGTAGTCAGTGTAGTCATTGACAGCACACAATCAAAAGGAAAGGATTTGCTAGTCTGTAAATGGCATTTATCATGTTTATATATGTATATTAATGATGTTATTAATACATGTATAACCATGGTAATGGTTTTGACTGTATATATATATACTGGCCTGCGTAACTCAGTTGATAGAGCACCCAACTTGTGATGCAGGGACCCAGTCCAACAGTACATTTTTTCTCCTTCCTCCTTTGCATCACAATGAATCATGGATCACACAAGCTGCTGCTGTTTCTAACTATCTAAGTAACTATATAAATGTGCTTTTCAGAGTTGACAAAGAAAGTGACAGAGTTAGAGTCCCAGAGACAGCAGGGTGAGAATGAGGGAGCGAGGGGAGACGGAAACCAAGAGGATATAAAGGTGAGACCCTGTTTACCTGTCACTGTTACTGGCATACTCGTATAGATTTTATGGAGAAAACATTACAAATAAGTTGGATGTTGGATATTAATCACAATCAAACTTTGCTATCTCGAACTTCAATATACCAGATACCATGGATATATTGAAGTGAGTAGAAAGTTCCAATTGAATTGCGTTTGAGGTAATGATGTTTAAATTGACTGTATTGATATTAAAGCTTTGAAGTTTGTCTTTTAAAATGTTAAAGGATCCATGAGTTTTCAAAATGAAAAGCAGGGTACTCAAAATAGATTTGAAATAGGTGATACTTTTACAATAATTGGAGTTGATTTGTGGAAGCAATTTTTATGATATATGTTACTGAATTTTCTCAATTATGATTCCAGCCAGGCGAAGTACCAGGGTTTGGCACATTTTGAAAGGCCTGGAAAAGAGATATGCCAAAATAGTAACAGATATGATAAATAATGGACTATACATATATATCTGTTTTAGAACTTAAAGACAAGATTAGAAGAACTAGAAGAGGAGAAGAAGGAGATGCTGACGGCATACAATGCTGTACAGGCTTCGCAAGAACTAGCTGCTAACAAGCTACAGGTACTTACATGTATGACAGAATGGTACAGAGAAAGATAATAAAAATACCATACTACTGGTAGTAACAAGAGTATGGAATAAACTTACAAAGTACAGGTACCTTGTTATTACCTCTGAAGTAGAGATTCAGTCAGTGTTAGATACACACAGATACACAAATCAATGACTGGGTGGTTGTAACAGTTTACTACAGTGAAAAACATCTTGGATAAAGTATTTCATAGAAACCAAGGGTATTTTTTAGAACAATTTATTTTTAAAGTAAATTATGTCATAATGCTTATATTTGGATCAAACAAATGTTACACATGTTATTTTTTCTGTTCATATCTAGGAAATGGAGGGACAGCTCAGTGAAGCAAACAAAGAAAAAGATGAAATCGGGGCACAACTGTCAGCTTCTAAAAGAGAAAAGAAGGTAATCTAACAATATGAATTCACCATTTTAAAACAAGTGATCGAAGCAGTCTTATGTTTGCCATTAGAATTTGATATGTTTAAAGGTAGATGCAGTAAGACATGAACCTGTATTATTTTTTCAGGAACTAGAGGAGCAGCTGGAGTGTATGAAGATGAAGGATGAGACTCTGAACTCCTCTCTACACTTCATGCAGCAGGAACAGAGTCAACTGATGGAGGAAAATAAGGTACAGTCAAACCACAATGTCTCAAACTGGGACAAAGAAAAAACTTTGAGATGCTTGTTCTGCAATATGCAGTAGGAAAGGTACTCCAGCATGCTAGAGGTTCACAGCGAGATACTTTTGACTTGGCGCTGCATAACCTCTAGCATCCATTGTAAACTTCTCGCCACTGAAACCCTAAATGGAAATAAATTAATTAAAAAATAAGGCTTTGTATATTAATGAATGGTACGAAATAATAAAACACTCAATATTTACGATAAAACTTATGCATATAACACTGTTAATCTCTCGTATTAGCAATAAATCCATTATTTTTTAAATCGAAGCAGAAATTGAAACAAGACGTCTGTTTCAAATTCGGAAATTGAATGCAAAAAATTTGACGAAACAAACTAGTTTAACTGAACGAAAATTTCGTTTTCTGACTAGCAATCTGCAAAATTAATGTGAAGTCAAATCGAAAGTACTTCTGGTGACAAATTGGAATAATGACAATTTTCATTAATTAACAATAATGCACACTGAATAAAATGGATTTTATGATTTCTTGTGACTTTCATACCCCATGCAAACACGTAGGTACCTGAAAATTACTTGTTAACAGTTTATTTCATGCATAATACGTTCGGCCCAAAATCTCAGGTGGAACGAGCTCGTTAGAAAATGGCCTTCGGATCAAAAAGTCCAAGGTATATAAGGAGCATAGGGAGGTTAACCGAGGCTCTTACTTGTAGGAGTATAGGAAAGGGAGCTCTTTATTGGAGGGAATAAATAAAATAAGATTGAAAATAACTAAAATTGAATCAGCTGTACATGGAAATGATATCCTTTAAAAAATTAATTAAAAAAAAAAACCCACACATTCATGTCTTACAAAACAGAGCAAGGAAATATAATGAATGAATCAGAAAAAAAGCATCAAAGCGAATTTTCATTGATAAAAACTCATGCATTATTTGACTTATTTTGTAGAAATTAAAGGAACAGGAAACTGTGCTGTCAGATGCTAGAGATATTGTGATGCAGAAACTGAAAGCAATGAAACAACACCAGATGAAGAGCCAGGCCGAGTCAGAGGAGCAGATACAGAAGTTAACGGAGGGAAAACAGGAGTTGTCTGCCTTGATTCAGACCCTGGAGAAAGAGAAGAAGGAGGCAGAAGACCTGGCTGGTGAGAGGGAAAATCAGGTCAAGGTCATGACCCAGGAAATGGACAAAATAAAGTCACAACTGGAGGAGGGAGGTGAACAGAAGGGGCAGGGAGGTGAGAGTGAGATGATCCAGAAAATAGAACAGCTAGAGAAATTGTGTCAGCAACTGAAAGAGGAAAAGCAGGACCTTGAGTCCAAGCTTAGTGAACAGAATTTAGAGGTGGAGAAATTCAAGTCTGAGATAATGAATAAGGAGGAGTTACTGAACCAGTCTTCATCAGAGGTGGGGAAGCTGAAATCTGACTTGAGTTTTGTTGCTGAAAAACTTAAAAAGTCACAGGAGCAGTCTTCAGAAGAAGTAGAAAAATTGAAATCTGACTTGAATTCTGTTACTGAGGAACTTCAAAAATCACAAGGACAGTCTCCATCAGAAGAAGTAGAGAAGTTAAAAACTGACTTGAATTTTGTTACAGAGGAACTTAAAAAGTCACAGGAGCTGTGTGTGAGTGAACAGAGATTTAAAGAAGATCTACAAAGTGAGATTGACAATTTACAGTTCCAAATTCATGAACTCATGCATGAAAAAGAGGAAGAATCTCAAAAAGAGGCAGCTGCTGAGAAACCAAAACAAAAAGCTCAGGAAGCAAAGAAGAATGGAAAATCTGCTCCAAAGGGTAATGGAGCCATTCCAAAAACAACAGACATAAGGAAGAAGTTGCAAGTGGTGACAAGGGAAAAAGAGCAGTTAGAGCAGGAAATGAAAAAGGTGCTCTCTAGAGACGAGAGTCTGTCCTACGAGATCAGTGAACTGCAGGAAGAAAAGGAGATGTTGAGGAACGACGTTCAGCAGATGAATGAACAGATGGGAGAGTGGGAACACATGATGAACATGTTACAGGAGGATAAGAACAGGATGTTACAGGAACTGGATGCAGCAGAGGCCAGGGAGAAGAGGATTCTGGGAGAGCTGGAAGTGGTCAGGGAGATACTGGGGATTGGGAAGAGGGCGGAGAAGAAGGAGAGGGAGGAAGATGAAGAGGAAGAAGTGACTGATGATGGGGATGATGTGTTTGAAGCTGATGAGGGGCCAGGGATTGTGATCACTGAGTTGGAGAAAATGAAAGTGAGGCTGAACGAAATTGTGGCTCAGAATAGTCAGTTGAAAGTAGATTTAGACAGTGCCTATGCAAGCAAAGGAGATAGTACAGTAGAAATCCAGGCTGTGAAGAGAGAATTAGCTACCATGGCATGTGAGAAGGAATCAGCTGAGAGGGAGAAAGAGTCTTTGTCTGTCATTATGAAATTGGCTCAGGAGAAGGAGAAAGATCTCACAGAAGAAAACACCAATCTAAAGGGAGTTGTTGATCAGAATGAAGAGGAGAAGGCAGAACTCAGGGGGAGGATCCAGGAACTTCAGCAGGAGATCAGTGAGTTGGAGGAAGAGAAGCAGGAACTGATCAAAGCAGCAGAGGATTCCAAGGGAAGCTATAAAGAAATGGAGGAGAAGGTGAAAGAGAGGCAGGCTTACACAGAGGAACTGGAGAACCAGATATTGGAAATGTCCAACAACCTCGCAGAGGCCCGCAAGAAACACGAGCAGTTCATAGCAAAAATGGAGGTGGAAGGAGAGTCGGCCACTTCCATGCTGCAGACAGAAATAGAGAACCTGAAGGCGAGGATTAAGGAGGTTGAAAAGGAAGTGGAAAGGAGGAAACAGGAAGTGGAAGGTCTGCAAGTTCAAAGGTCAGAGATGGAAAGTCAAAGGTCAGAAATGGAGAAGAAATTTATGGATGTGTCTGAGGAGTTACAAAGAGTGAAAGACTCTTCTGAAATTTGTGAGAAAGAAAAATCTGAATTAATAAATCAGGTAGAAAATTTGACTAAAGTACAATCAGAAAAGGATGACATTTTGGAAAAATATGACAATTTGAAAGCAAATTTGGAAGCTTTGGAAACAGAAAAAACGCAGTTCTTGAAAACTATCAGTCAACTTAATAAAGAAAAGGATGAACAAGTTTCATTAGTGGATCAGTTTTCAAATAGCGTCAAAGAAAAAGAACTGTTAATTGAAAATCTAAAAAGTGAATTTGAAATGCTAACACAAAATGCACAAGAGAAAGAATCTGTAGAAAGTGAACTGGTTCAAAAACTTAATAATGGGATTGAAAACACAATGAAGGAATTGTCTGAAGCTCAGGGAGACTTGGCAGATGTGGAAGAAAAAGTCAAGAGCTTAGAAAGTGAGAAACATGAGTTGAATTCAAGGTTAGAGGAGAAAGAGGCACAGAATTCAGAGCTGCAGGCTTCATTATCAGAAATGTCTGAAAAGGTTGAAAACTTGAGTAAAGAACTTTCTAGTCTATCAGAACAAAAAGAGGAACTGCAGAAAGAGTTGGAAGGGAAACTGAAAGAAATGGAGGATTTAAAGATTCAGTTGCAGAAGACAGAGTCAGAGAGGAATGAACAAACAGAAGCAGTGGAGAAATTACAGGGAATTCTTCAGACAACTGACTCAGAAAAGTCAGAGAATCTGCAGGAGTTAGAAAGTCTGAAGAATTCAATAAAGAACGTAGAAGGGGACAGAAATAATAAAATGAAGGAAATTGAGAACTTGCAGAACTGTTTACAGGCCATGGAGTCAGAGAAAGACGGACTGAAGGTACTGAGAGATCAGTATGAAGAGGTCAAAGGTCAGAATGATCAACTTTTGGAGGAAGTGAAAATGTTGAAGGAGGATTGTGGGAAATCAAAAACTGAAAACGAGAATCTTAGAGAAGAAATGAAGACAATTTCAGAAGGAGTGAGTGGTGTCCAGAATGAGAGAGAGATGCTGGCATCAGAGGTTGAAAAACTGAAATGTGAAAACGAAAAACTAGAGGCCGCTCTTTGTCAAAAGGAGGAGGAAGTTCAAAATTTGTGTTCATTGAAAGAAGAAAAGACTGTCTTGGAAACTGAGACTCAGAAACTAAAAACTGAACTTGAAGAAAGTGTAACAAAATTCCAGGAGGTACAAACACAGTTGAATGAAAGTCAGAAGGAAAGGGGGTCTTTGGAAGAGGAAATCCAGAAACTAAAAACAGAGCTGGATGAAATCTCCCGACAGAAGTCTGTGTTGGATGAGACTTTAAATGAGTTAAGGGCTCAGATTTCAGGGAGAGATACAGAGGAGAATTCAATGTTAAAAGACATACAAAGCAAAATAGAAATAATTCAGAATTTAGAAGAAGAAAAGATAAAGATGGAAGCACAATGTAAAGAACTTGAAAATGATTGTGAAAGCTTAAAAACTTCTGTGGATGAAAAAGCTAGACTAGTGGAAGACTTAACATCAGAGTTAGAGCAGGCTAGAAAAGACTTAAATTCAGTGACTGTGACAAATAATGAAATGCAGGAAGTGGAGGCACAGTTGAGGAATGAGTTGTCTACCCTTGGTGAAAAAGTTGCAGAATTGCAGTCTGCAAACAGTGACCTAAATGTGCAAATCCAAGACCTGAAAGGAAAAGAAACTGAGACTCAACAAAAATCAGAGGTATGGCTTAAAATCCTCTGAAACTAATTGTTCTGGCATAAGTAATTTTGGAGGAGTTAATTTTTGGTTGTTTTTGAGGTCACTTAAAATTCTCCATCTACAAAATCAAATCTTCATGACCCTCTTGTTTGTTCTCAAACCACCAACATTTGCCCCCAAGAAAATATGTGATTTTCTTTTGATTTAAAACTTGATTGATGAGTTGGTAATCAATATCAACTCTTGCAATATTTTTAAAGCTATAAGTTTATTAAATAAAATGTTATTGTGTTATACAGAGTTCTAATGAGGAGAACCAAACCGTACAACAGAAACTGAAAGAGAAGGAGGAAATGTACAACAAACTCAAATCTCTGGCCATGAAAAGCAAGAAAGAGGCAGGGCAGCTCAAATCCAAGGTTAGTGCAGCTAAATTGTTGATTTTCATGTATACCTAAGTACTTTATCAATTTTAAATTGGTGTAAGTTGGCAATAAGGTCTAAAAGTAGATTGAATAATCATTTACTTGTATACTTATAGAATAAAGTTACATATCTTGTTGAAGTTTTGGGCATTGCTACAACACTGAGATCTTTAAATTTTTCCTCTTTCCTTCAACAGAATGATGAGCTACAGAAAGAGAGAGATGAGTCTGTGAAGAAATGTGAAGAACTTCAGCAGCAGTTATCTGCCCTTGAAGTCTCCCAGAAGTCTGAATCAGAACTCATGAAGAGTTTTCAGGTGAGAATTTGTCACATTGTGTTGTCACATTCAGGGAACCTTCAGAATTTACCAGTTACTAACAGTGGGAACACTAATTTAATACTTCAGGTAAATTTCAAACTAATACATGTGACCATGGTGACCTGAATCTGTTGTAAAGGATTCCAAAGGCAAAGGGCTGAGACTTCAAACATCTTCACTGGAGGAATGAAAATTAACAATATATCTATATCTTGATTGATTCTGTAATTGCACTGTTCATCCTTACCGATGACTAATTATGACTTCTGTAATTACAGCTTTTACAGGAGAAGTGTGATAAACTGGAGTTGGATTATGATTCAAAGACAAAGGAATCAGACAGCTACAAGTCTGACCTTGAGAAGGTCATCTCAGAGATGGCTCAGGTCAAGGAAACTATGGCCACAAGCAAAGAGGACAAGGAACAACTCATAAAGGAGGCAGACAGATTGAAAGGAGAAGTCAAGGTAAAGTAAAATTCAAGGTGATGGTCATAATTATAATGATATTCAAAAGCTCAAAGGTCAGGGTCATTATGAACGTTAATGGTAACCACATTGTAGCTTGTATTACTATATCCTAGACCTGTAGAGAAAAAGAATTGATACATTATAGAGGGCCTACCGGGATTACTGTGTATTACATATCAGTAGCTGTAAGGGTTTCCAAATTTTACCGTATAAAAGATTTTTAATGCCTGCTGCAATTTACAGAAACAAGAGACAGCTGTATCTGATTTGAAAGGAAAACTGGCATCTGCTGAAAAGGAAAGGGAGGCTTACAGAATCCAGAAAGATGAAGTCATAAAGGAAAAGCAACAGGTTTTATCCAATTACATTCCCTTTTTTTGAGTCCTTGAGCATAGCATTTTATGAATTTAATGCCATTTTGTATTTTATTGCATTTTAATCTCAATTAAAGTGAGAAGGAAAAGAAAAATATTTGCTGTCTCAAAATTGCTGTCATACTTCCATTGACTTTTCTCTATTCATTTATAGGATTTTTATAAGTAGAAAAAAGCTGATTTCATGTTTTCATTGTGCTTCTTTACTTTAAAAGATACAAGGAAAGTTACAAGACTCAGAAGAGAAAATGAAGAAAGAAGGAGAAAAACACAAAAGTGTGGTGACAGGACTTCAGAGTCAAGTCCAGGAGATACAGAGACAGCTAGGACAGGCCAAACAGGTAAGAGAGAGGGAGAGAAAATGGAGAGAGAGAGAGGAGAGGTGGTGATAGGACTTCAGAGTCAAGTCTAGGAGATCCAGAGGTAGCTAAGACGGGACAAACAGGTGAGAGAGAGAGAAAGAAAAGAGAGATGGAGAGAGGGAGAGAGATTGGTACTGAGAGGGGGGGGGGGGGGTGGTGATAGGACTTCAGAGTCAAGTCCAGGAGATAGAGAGACAGCTAGGACAGGCCAAACAGGTAAGAGATAGGGAGAGAAGAGAGAGAGAGAGGAGAGGTGGTGATAGGACTTCAGAGTCAAGTTCAGGAGATCCAGAGGTAGCTAAGATGGGACAAATAGGTGAGAGAAAGAAAAGAGAGATGGAGAGAGGGAGAAAGCAGTATGGATGCAGGTTTATTTTGCTAAGTACATATATGTAAAGCATGCATTCCGAATTAATAAAAAGGATCTCAATATTGTCAGACATGCTTCACACAAGTGTTTAGTTTAAATTTTTTTGTAAATTTATTTAGATGCTTTTAAATCTAAACAAAGACTTAACTGGCACAGTGTATGTCCTAGGCAACAAAAGCTAATTGTGTATTCTTACTTTATAGGAAGCCAAGCAAAGTAATATGATGGACCTGGAGATAGCAGACTATGAGAGAACTGTAGAGGCTCTGAACAAGACAATCTCTGATAAGGATGTGACAATCACAGAGCTGAGGGGGGAGGTAGAGAGGCTGGAGGAGAAAGCCAAGGCCCTCAAAGAACAGATAGGTATGTACTAATGTACTGTAACACAGAACTGAGGGGGGAGGTAGAGAGGCTAGAGGAGAAAGCCAAGGCCCTCAAAGAACAGATAGGTATGTACTAATGTACTGTAACACAGAACTGAGGGGGGAGGTAGAGAGGCTAGAGGAGAAAGCCAAGGCCCTCAAAGAACAGATAGGTATGTACTAATGTACTGTAACACAGAACTGAGGGGGGAGGTAGAGAGGCTAGAGGAGAAAGCCAAGGCCCTCAAAGAACAGATAGGTATGTACTAATGTACTGTAACACAGAACTGAGGGGGGAGGTAGAGAGGCTAGAGGAGAAAGCCAAGGCCCTCAAAGAACAGATAGGTATGTACTAATGTACTGTAACACAGAACTGAGGGGGGAGGTAGAGAGGCTAGAGGAGAAAGCCAAGGCCCTCAAAGAACAGATAGGTATGTACTAATGTACTGTAACACAGAACTGAGGGGGGAGGTAGAGAGGCTAGAGGAGAAAGCCAAGGCCCTCAAAGAACAGATAGGTATGTACTAATGTACTGTAACACAGAACTGAGGGGGGAGGTAGAGAGGCTAGAGGAGAAAGCCAAGGCCCTCAAAGAACAGATAGGTATGTACTAATGTACTGTAACACAGAACTGAGGGGGGAGGTAGAGAGGCTAGAGGAGAAAGCCAAGGCCCTCAAAGAACAGATAGGTATGTACTAATGTACTGTAACACAGAACTGAGGGGGGAGGTAGAGAGGCTAGAGGAGAAAGCCAAGGCCCTCAAAGAACAGATAGGTATGTACTAATGTACTGTAACACAGAACTGAGGGGGGAGGTAGAGAGGCTAGAGGAGAAAGCCAAGGCCCTCAAAGAACAGATAGGTATGTACTAATGTACTGTAACACAGAACTGAGGGGGGAGGTAGAGAGGCTAGAGGAGAAAGCCAAGGCCCTCAAAGAACAGATAGGTATGTACTAATGTACTGTAACACAGAACTGAGGGGGGAGGTAGAGAGGCTAGAGGAGAAAGCCAAGGCCCTCAAAGAACAGATAGGTATGTACTAATGTACTGTAACACAGAACTGAGGGGGGAGGTAGAGAGGCTAGAGGAGAAAGCCAAGGCCCTCAAAGAACAGATAGGTATGTACTAATGTACTGTAACACAGAACTGAGGGGGGAGGTAGAGAGGCTAGAGGAGAAAGCCAAGGCCCTCAAAGAACAGATAGGTATGTACTAATGTACTGTAACACAGAACTGAGGGGGGAGGTAGAGAGGCTAGAGGAGAAAGCCAAGGCCCTCAAAGAACAGATAGGTATGTACTAATGTACTGTAACACAGAACTGAGGGGGGAGGTAGAGAGGCTAGAGGAGAAAGCCAAGGCCCTCAAAGAACAGATAGGTATGTACTAATGTACTGTAACACAGAACTGAGGGGGGAGGTAGAGAGGATAGAGGAGAAAGCCAAGGCCCTCAAAGAACAGATAGGTATGTACTAATGTACTGTAACACAGAACAGAGGGGGGAGGTAGAGAGGATAGAGGAGAGAGCCAAGGCCCTCAAAGAACAGATAGGTATGTACTAATGTACTGTAACACAGAACTGAGGGGGGAGGTAGAGAGGCTAGAGGAGAGAGCCAAGGCCCTCAAAGAACAGATAGGTATGTACTAATGTACTGTTACAAAGAACTGAGGGGGGAGGTAGAGAGGCTGGAGGAGAAAGCCAAGGCCCTCAAAAAACAGATAGGTACTAGATGAATTCTGAAATAAATGTGACTGACTATTGACACAAACATGCATCATTGTGCAGTTACTGAATACATTGTACATGAATTAGATTGTTTACCCTTTTCAACTCAGGGCAAAAGAATTGGGTTAGTAAATGGGAAAGAAATCTTCCTTAAAAATAATCCATTTACTTCGTGACAGGTAGAGAAATTTGAGAAATTAAAAAAAATTATATTGTGGCAGTCAAAAAGTTTTGAATCGGGTTGTCTTTAGCCAGTTGGTCTGGAGAGGGCAATTTTCAAAGATGGCCTTTCCAAATTTATGGAATTGTACATTTAGTGAACATTCACAGATTAAGATGATTATTTCTCCCACTACAGATGCTGTAGAGGAACAGAGAGTGCAGGCAGATGATAGAGCAAACAAACTGAAACAGATGTTGGTCAAAACCAAGAAAGAGCTGTCTGATGCCAAGAAAACGGTAAAGAAGCTTACCAATAATTTGTCTTCTTTATTACTAGATTTAATTGTAACAATTTTTTTTGATATAATAAAACAACATACATACAGATGGATACATAAGAGTAACTGTGCTGTTTTGTTTTGCTAGGAAACAGAGCAGAGGTCATCTGATGCCCAGTTGAGAGGTCAGCTGGAGGGACTGAATCAACAAGTGGAGGAGAACAAGGTAAGAAAACTAGGTCAGAGGTCACCAGGGGGGGGGGGCAAAAATGTAGGTCATTTACATGCATTTCCTGAAAATTAGGGGATAAAAATACAGGAAATCTTTTGATTGTAAAGTGTATAATAAACATTTTATTTAAAAAAAAAAAATTGCTGGTACCTCATTGATAATAATTTTTTTGTAAGAGACAAAAAATCTCAATTATTTTCAAATTGATGAAGGCTAGGAATGATGAACATATTGTATACAAAAAAATTCTTTCAAAGACATACATATTGTATATGATAAAAAGTATGATTTGTTTACAAACCTTTCTTGACCCTTTTTCACCTTTCTTGACCTCTGTAATAGATACAGATGGGAGAACTTGCAGCAGAGAAGCAGAAATTACAGGAGAAGCTGCGGTCCCTGACTGATTCCAACCAGAGGACGATCCGGTCTCTTGAGGGGCGGATCCAGTCACTTCAGGATGACCTTGAGGTCACCAGGAGTGAGATGAAGGCCATCCAGGCAGAGTATGATGGATACAAGGTAAAATTATAGAAGGGAGTCTTAGCATCTTATCATTTCTCACTGTTTGTTGGAGTGAAGTTTTGATTGAAAAATCCTGTTTGAAACTAGATATTTCTAAAGTGGTTGGACTATCAGAAAACTGAGCATTTTGTGAAAAATTGAGATTTTTTTGTGCATCTAACTTTCTGCTATAGTATTCGGTTATATAAAATGAAAGATAATTTAATATTTTTTGAGAAAAAAGGTCATCATTATATACAGCTTATGACTCTCTGTTATATTATTTCATTTCAGGTGCGGGTACACAGTGTGTTAAAACAACAGAAGAAAGGAAGCCAGGAATCGGCTGTCAGTGAGAGTGAGAAAATGGAAAGGTCAGAGCTTATAACATCTAATTATTCTTCTTGCAGTAAAGTTCTAGATCATGCACGTTTTCTTGTAGATATACAATGAGTGTACAACATTATTTCATAGAAAATAAATTTAGAGATAGGGTACAAATTAATTGTATTTTTCCCAGTTTTGAAAGCTTTAACCTGTGTTTATTTTTAAAGAGAGTTTCATGTATTTAAATATTTTTTCTGTTTGTTTTATTTAGAGAGAGACTAGAGAAGGCAGTAGAACAGCTGAAGTCAAAGATCCAGGATCTGAGGTAATCATCTGAAACTTAACATATTTTTGATAACTTAAAAATGTAATGCTTATTTCAGTTTAAAAGAAAAAATGGTACAGTAGTATATGTACTTTAGTAATGTAGAAATTATATTTTTTTCATTGGTATTAATATATGCTCTGTACCTGGTCACAAATCCAAGAAATACGCATAATTATCTGTGGATTTAAACAAAAAATTGAGATGACATATGCTAGCACAGGTTTCTTTGATATAAGTTGCTTTATATCTGAAATTATAAAGTGAACCCTGTACATGTATATAAGAATTATAAAAAAAAACTTTCTTTGTGTACCAATATTTTTAACCTCTTGACCTTGACCTTGAAAATTGACCTGGCCTTCAAAAGCCTTCATTTGAAGAACCTTCACTTTGGCCATGAACTGCCATATGTGGGCTTCTGTGTTTCATAAACATGTCATGCTTTATTGAAAAGGAGCCCTGAAATCAATGACAGCAAACTCCATGTAAATTTTTGCACTAGATTTACTTTTAGTCTGTCCAGTATACTCTGATTCGTTTGTCTGCAGTGATAAACTGAGGACAGCGGAGTCTGATATGGAGATACAACAAGAGGAGAACGCCCATTTAATGGGTCGCTATAACAAACTAGTGGCTGATATACAAGAAAAGGACAATACTAATAGAAGAAGGTGAGTACCATTCTCATAAGCAATAATTACCCCCCCCCCCCTTCACACTTAATGGGTCGCTATAACCAACTAGTGGCTGATATACAGGAGAAAGATAATACCAACAGGAGAAGGTGAATACAATTCTTATAAGGAATACTTACAACCCCAACCCCCACCAAAATGATGAAAATATTCTTTTTATATAAAATATACTGTGGTTGTAGGTTGGAGGACCTGGCTCATGAGAAAGATCTACTGGTGAAGGAACAGAAGGAAACCATTAAACAGCTCAACCTACAGAATGATACGCTCACTCTGTCATTCAAGGTCTGACAACTTTAAAGAATAGAAAAGATTGAATAAAACAGGCTTTTTTTATGAATGAATGCATACAGCAAAGTTAATTGCATTCCCTTTAGTTTCAAAATGTACATGTTTGATGAACCTATCAGATATGATAAATTCTATGTTTTTAACAAATTGAAAATGTTTGTCCCTGGCACTTTGCTTTAAGTACTGTTAACTGTAAATATTTTTTTTTATTTCTGTATGCCAGCTATACAGTCATGTAGATGTAAAATTCAACAATTGATATTAAGTAAAATTTTTGATTTGTATTGTAGGATCAGATCCAGTCTTTACAGGAAGACCAGAGCCGTGCCATCAACATGTTACAGATGCAGATAGACTCACTGGAGCTTGAAAACACTCGCCTGCAGAGGGAGCTTCAGCAGCAGATGTCAAAGGTCACCAGTGTGCGGTCAGCCATGGTTACAGAGAGACAGAGTCCTGTGTCTACGGGGAATGAGTTCATGGTTCATGACATCAGGCACGAGGAGAGGCAGGAAGGGGAGGTAAATAAGACAGTAATTAGAAGTTTCAATTTTTTATTAATTACAGAGAATGTAATGAAGACAGATATATTCTTTTAAAGTATAGTTGTAAAGTTCGAGCAAGAACAGGCATATTAAGAATCCTAGGATGTAATCTTGATTGCCTGGAGACTGATCGAATATGAATTAATTCCATTTTCAACTTTCTTTGATTAAGGGATCTGAAATAGTTGATCCAGAACCCTGCTCAAAGGTACGTACAGTGTACACTTGTTTTAGTCTTACAATACAGAGTACTAGTATTTAAAATTTGTATTTTATAATCTGTGGGTACTAAGCATTTTCATGAATATGAATTTCAAGGGAAAATAATTAAGTGGAAAATAAAATCAGTATCAAACAGGTGAGGAAGTATGTATATTGTGAATAGTAAAAGAAATATAATATACAAAGTTATCCATGTTGAATTGGATGTTTTTCTCTCCATAGGGCACAAGTAAACCGTCCCCATTACCACTAGACAGGCTTTTATCTACAGGTCCTGAAGACACAGGTATTCAATATACTTTGATTCAAACAATTTAACAGAACATACTTATGTTTGTTTAATTTTCTAAGCAATAAATCTATTTTATGAACCTATACTTGTATGAAAAATCTTCCATGCGGAATTGGTAAAGAAGCAGATGGGAGTGATGCGAGTTTGTGATTTATAGTTCATGATTTATTGATCGGTTGTATATCATTTATTGTTTTATTAGTGTATCCTAAAGAAGTGACTGAGGTAGAAGTGGAGACACTGAGAGAGAACCTCTCCACGGCTCACAAACGGATCGAGCATCTCAACGAGGTAAGCAATCGGTCAGAAATACACATCTAATATCTTGCTGAGTTCTAAAACAGCTCAGAGCCTGGTTTACAGAGGTTTTATGTTACATCTGTCTGTAGTTGTCTAATGAGAACGAGGCCACGGTGATGAGACTGGAAGAACAGGCCAAGATTCTGAAGGAGGAAATCCGACGACTGGAGCGGAACCAGCAACGTGAGAAAGAGGCTGCAAACATGGAGTACCTCAAAAATATACTACTGAAGGTGAATACTGTGTTAGTTACTGGTGCTTAGTTATCCAGGTTTTCAATAGTTTTGTATATTTACCCCATGAATTATTGTACAGTAGGTGATTTTAATTGATTGACTTGGCATTACTATGCTAAAAACTGATTCAAAAGTAATGCATTATGTAATTACACATGCATGACTTCAATTTGAAATTTATTTATAGATGTCGGTAAAGGTCTATTCAAATTGCACCATACTTTTGAAAAGCATTCTGTATTTTTATGTATAAATCAAATGTGACCTTGACATTTTGTAGTTCCTGAGTTTGAAGGTCGGAGATGAGAGACAGCAGCTGGTCCCTGTTCTGACAACGATGTTAAAACTCAGTCCCGAGGAGAAGGCAACTCTGGATACAGCAGCTCAAGGTAAGGGAGATAATCAATCTAAAATCTGTACATGTAAGGGAGATAATCAATCCAAAAACTGTCAATGTTTTTATTTTATTTTCTTGTTGAGAAAATATTATTAGTATTTATAAAATGATACTCAGCAAACAGATAATGATTTTAAAATAAAAAAGCTAAAACGTTTTAAAATGTTGTAGGAGAAGAAAATGCAGCTAATCCACAACAACAACAACAACAAGGAGGGGGGTGGGGGTCGTATCTCCACCGCTGGTCAGGGCTAGTGTGAGAAATCATCGCAACATTCCTACACTAACAAAATGACCAGAAGCCACACTGTTCTGACAAAGCATGAAGGAACCTTAAACCATTCCCAGGAGTGAAAAATAAAGACTAGTTTATTCCGTTGGAGAGATGGTGAAGGGCTTGACTATTTAGAGTGATAATTTGGATAAACAGGGAGAAAAGTTTAATGGCACCACAGTCAGAAACAGTCTGATTGTCTGTGTGTGTGTCCACTATTTACAGACAACAGCAGTCCTATGATAACTGGAGTCAAGACTCCGGAGTGAAGTGTGTCTTTGTCATGTTAGGCACCAGTGCTAGCTTCAGTTTACATTCCAAACTACCAGGGAGAACACCTTCCTTTTCAGAACTTTTTTCTCAATTCATTTCTAGATAAGTGCTGTTGATTCATGTATAATACATGTACATTTATAATGATGCTCAGAAAAAATGCTATGACATAAAATTTTAATTAAATGCATTTATGACAAACAATTTTTTGGCAGTTTTATAATATTTTGTAATTTTACAGTGTAGAATAATTAAACTATTACTATGACTGTTAAAGATACTGATGCATTTAAGAGATAAGTAGACTTTGTGATGGCAATGAAAATATAAGTACTGTGTTATTTATTTATATTTCGATTAACTAAAGATATATTGTATGTTATTGCTATAAAAGTCATTTTATTCACTATCAATTTTTTTAAATCTTCATGATCTTTGACCAGAATTTAGGGTTACTGACAAGTATTAGTTCAGTATTAAGATTTCGGTGATTTTAGGACTACACATAGTTTGTACTAGTAGCTCTACAAAAACATGTACATTTATATTCTCCCTCACTTTGTTCGTCCGAATATAAATTAATTCTATTCTAAGTAATAACAAGAAAGACCATTTTAGGAGTGCTACTCGCTATAACCTTTAATCAATTGTCAATCAAATTTATGATATTTATTTACACATATTCTTCAGTCAACTAAACATGCATTAATCAGTATTTCGACAGACAATAAATCTTTTTCGTGAAATTTCATTATTTGGCGTGAATATACGTGAATCGAGGTTATAGCGAGAGTCGATAAAGAATGCGTATGACCCAATGTATTTATAGTTACCTAGTCACGTGATCTATGAGTATTTTTAGCAAGTAAACAACGAAATGAATTTTATTGAAATTTTTAGTGGAAAATTACTTTGTAGGAAGGTTATGCATGAGTTTTGATTTTAAAATTCTCAAAGAAATTCAAATTTGATATTCCTGAATATCAGGTATTTTAATTCAAGAAGTTTGAGGCAATGTCATATTTGGACAATTACAACTTTTTCTCTGCATTTTAATTTAATCATCATAAATTTCTTGAAAATTAAAATTCACGTAATTAAGTTCTTATCTTGAGGTCCATTATATTTTTTATGACAAGTCATGTGTTGCCTGTTGTACTTTAACCGAGTGTAGTTAAACATTTAGAGCATTTCGCCCTATAGTGTGATCATCAGCTGGTGTAGAAATGTGTCCTAGGTATATGTTTCACCGTGTCTTTCTAAAATTGTGTGAGATAAAAAAGTTTTCTTGTCTGTGATTGTAAAGTATTCAATAGTGAAGTCACAGTAGATTGTGATTTAGAGAAGATAGTGATTAGTGGTAACAGAAATGAATTTAATGATTTGAAGTGTTGGTACCTGTAGTTCTAAAGGGGGCTGAAGTTCTGTGGGATCATTATTCATTTATTTGGAACACATTCTTAAATTGACATTCCACTATTTCAACTTAAAAAATTCTTTCTTAATCATCTATTATAATAGAAATAATAAAAAAAACGTCATTGTCCTCAAAACTTTCTTATGCATAAAAAACACCATGTAAAACATTACTTGAAAAAAAGATGGTTATAAAGTGGACAATATGGATCAAACAATGTCATTGATTTTTATATGTTCAACTATGTACTATCTGCTCTTTTCTTACCATATCTTTTATTTTCTTTTATATGTCAGAGTGTTTTTGGTTCAAAAAATGAAACATTATAGTCATTGATGTTTATTGTTTGCATTTATTTGTTATAATAACCACGCTGGTCTTTCAGAGTGCAATATTGTGATGACATAATAAAATGGTATTTCTGCAAATAATTTTTGTTTTTTTTTAATGTGAAAGGGGCTTGTACTATGATTATTGTATAATACAAGATCATGAGAGTTGCCAGCATTGTACAGTGGTTATGCTCTAAAGTGGTGTCGGACTCTGTGGTATCTTTTATCTCAAACTCACCAGGCTATATCGTATCGACACAGGAATGGAAATTACCATGATTGCTATTTGACAATTTGTTGTCGATATATCTAAATGTCTAGTTGAAGGCTTCAGCTAGTGTTTATTCTTTTCATGCATAAGATTTTGCACAACAAAAATAGGTCTGCTAATGACGGACTGCAACTGGTTCCCATGGGAATTCCAATAGATTGTTGGAATACCTGGTCTCCAAAAACCACTTAGATATTGTCAATCAGAAACTCAAGCATTTTTTCAATGTCAACTTCAGAGTACTTATGTGGGCAATCAAAACGAGTTTTAACAAAATAATTTTGCAAATGACAATGACCAGGTAAATAAAATTACGAGATCCATATATCTATCGCACGAAAATAATTAAGGTATCGTAAAAAGTGCATTCCAGAGTATCTACATATTTTGTTACGAACAATAAAACTATTGAAAGATTAGCAAGTCAACCTTAAAGGACGAATATGAGTCATTATCAAAAACCGCAGAAAAAAAATATAAAAAATAAAAAAAAAATGGAAAAATCAACAAATTCCTTGCATTTAGAATTAAATTTTTTTAATCGTTTCTATAAAACACATATCTGAAGAACACAAACACTAAACTCCCACCTGGAAATTATTTGATTTCAGAGTAAGAAGAAATCAAAATACTGGTTCTCCTAAAATTTTGTCCTTCCTGTTACAGACACAATAATTCAAGTTTTACTATTAAGAGGTGGAAAAATAATTATAAAATTAGTTCAGACTAGTTTGTGAAAGCATGACAAACTAGAGGTACTGTGAGCAATGAGCTCACTAAATAATACCCCCGCCTCCCATATGAATATAATGGCAGTATCCATGTTTTGCTCTGGAAAATTCAAAATATATGTCAGATCATAAAGTAAAATAGGAGGTGCACAATGGCAATATGTAATAAAGATTCTGTGAAAGTTTCATTAAATTTCCTTCAGTGGTATGAGAGGAATTGCAGATAAGAGATGGGTACCCCATAGCGTAACAGACGGACGGAAATACTGATTACTATATAATAAAGAATCAGTTATAATTTTTCAATGAAACAGGAGCAAAATAATTTTTACAATGATTTTAGAGACTATTTTCAAATCTGAACATCATTTTGGTAAATATTTTCATCATTTTACAGTCGTAAAAGTTGTATTAAAAACCGCATTCACACATTTGATAAGAAATGGCATTTTATGCACGCATGTAGATCCAATCTTGTTACAATCACATATAAACCACATATTTTCATTATTATAGTGCTTGTAACAGGAAAGACAGGCCCGTAACAGGAAAGACAGTACTTTGCAATAGACATGTCTCTCCTTTAACAGAATCCTAAATTCTAGTTTAGAAATGTTTGGAAAGTAAATATTGAATCAGTTTCAGTCTGAAATCTGTTAATATATTATAAAGATATAGAGTAACTAAAACAATTCCAGATAAATGTGACCTTGAAAGGTTTTTTGGTCTCTCAGTTAAAAAGTGTAACAGGAAAGAACAGAACATGCAACAGGAGAGAAATTTCTGTGTATCTACATCAAATTCTTCATTTTGTTAAACACATAATTTAATTAATCCTGAAAATTTACACTGGTGTTCCCAAATAATGATAAAACTTTACGTTAAAGTTAAGATAGGAACAAATAGAGTATAAAAATAATGAATATGCATTTACAACAGAACGAAGGACACTTTGTTGAGTCTGAAAAAAATATTTAACCTCCATTTAAAAGAAAAACATGGATTTGGAGAGCCGTCCCCCTTTTGCCTGTATAATTTTCTTTTACCTTTCTCTAGAAGAAAACTTTCTTTTTCCACTGTTTTATTTAGAAATATAAAATATTACCTGGTAGTTCAAAAAAAGTGTATGTTTTTGGAAAGTTGTTTGATGAACTTGAGAATTTCCCACTGCAATTTGGAAATGGTTCCTAGCTAGGTCATTACAATTGGGAATTAAATTTCATTTTATCACTGATTGGAAAATTATATCACATGGCAATTTTCAACAAAACAAAGCAAAAAAAAAAACAACAAACAAACAAACAAAAAATCCCACTCATGATGTTTACTATAGCTTATTTGAGCCAAATGCTCAGGTAAGCTTTTCTGATTAAGATTTGTGTTTTGTTTGTTGGTTAACTTGTTATTGTTTTCTTAAACTTCTCACATTTTTTTATCTTGGTCATTTTGACTATATTTAGCACAGAATATCTTATGAAAAGGAAATTTAAATTGTTCAAATGTAGGGTCACACCCTCTTCCAATAGATAATTAAGTCTTTGACAGGTCATTTAAAAAAGACCAGAAAAGATAGAATTTAAATGTAAAGCTTCATGACATAGTATAGATTATTTAGCTTGTTCAAATCACCCCTTAGGGTAGGGTATGGCATTATATAATTATGAATGATCAAAATATTACTGGCGTTAAGTTGGGACACATTTCAACAAATCTCTTTTCAGGAACGAACAGCAAACCCTTGATCAGTCAAATCTAAATAAAGGCATTTATACTTAGTGTACATTCTAATGTGATCAAATCATGATCACTGGTGTAGGGTTTGGCATCTATTGGTTAATTTAGAGTTAAATTGGGGGTACAAAAAATTATGAAAAATTTTAAAAATCTTCTCATTACATGTAGCAAATTCATGATCAGTAATACCAGGGTATTTCTTGGGATGCATCTTCGTCTTCAGTTAAAGTTTGTTCAAATCATGACCCTCAGGGATCGGGCCTAAATTGCAATCTAAACAGGGCTGTGAGTAACAAATCCCTTAAGCTAAGTAAACTGTTTGTTTAGAGATGGAAAAATATATACTGCCTATAGCTAAGTAACATAATTCATTGTGTCCTTCCTGTTATACTGAATTAATTATGGGTAAAAGGGCTAAAAAATGATTTCTAAAATGATTTTTTTTTCATCAAAGACTATTCAACAATTATACTGTGCTTATAAGAAAAGAGTTCTCAAAAATTGTTTATTTTATAGCAATACCCGTCTTTCCTGTTACAGAATTATATTTAGAAGTCCTTTAATATCAAAATTATCTTTTCATAGTTGAAAAAAGAATAAAAAATAGAATGAATACTACAAAATAATAAAATGAAAATAATATTAAATCTGACAAATTAATAGACGTCCACATTTTTTTCTGATTTAAGGAAAATTTGTCCGTACTGTGGGTACCTGTAAAGTACTTAATTGTTCTTTCAAGTGTCTAAATATATTTCGAGATGGAAAGAAATGTTAAACCTTTCTTTTTAACGTAGAATTCACTTTAAAAGATAGAAACACCTGTCCAATGAAATTAAATATTTTTTACTCTTAATTACATTAAGTCATCTCATTTGCCTTACTTATTGAAACAATAATTGACTTCTTATTGTTGGTCTCTTCAGAATTAAAATGAGACTGTTAATATTCTTGTTTCATTTATTTGTTTGTCAATAGTTGATTCGTTTAACAAATTGTTCGTTCGTGCGTGAGGGAGACATTGTAGATGATAAAAATTAACTATAAATTGTTACCATCTAAGTCTCTTTCAAATATGAAGCAAGTATGCAAGACTTTTGATATCTTCTACTGTTTTTTTTTTGTTGTCCACTGGGATATATTGAAACGATATATCTCAGTGAAGAAGAAAGTTTACAAATTAATAATTTGTTATAACAAATTATTAATTTGTTATAACAAATTATTAATTTGTTATAACAAATTAATAATTTGTTATAACAAATTAATAATTTGTTATAACAAATTAATGACAAATTAAAAATTTGGTATAACAGATTACTTATATGTTCAAATAACAAATTACTAATTTGATACAACATATTATTAATTTGATACAACTGATTAATAATTTGATATAACAGATTAATTATTTGTTATAACAAATTACTTATTTGTTATAACAGATTAATAGTTTGTTATAACAAATGAATTATTTGTTATAACAAATTACTAATTTGTTATAACAAATTACTAATTTGTTATAGCAGATTAATAATTTGTTATAACAAATAAATGAACAAATTTGCAATTTGTTAAAATAAATTAGAAATTTGTTATAACAAATTAGTAATTTGTTAAAACAAATTAGTAATTTGTTAAAACAAAATAGTAATTTGTTAAAACAAATGAGTAATTTGATAAAACAAATTACTTTTTTTGGCAAAATTTGAAATGTATACAGATCAAATAAAAAATCTCAGTATAAGTAGGGTTTCTGAAAATAATTTGCAACAGTCAAAGTTTTTGGCCAATAATAAGGCTTTAGTTGGACTATTGAGTTTTTTTCTTTCGTTCTCCGAGGAAGGTTGTTACGGAATGATTTTTTTTCCTTGATAATTTATTTACAAATTCTTTTTGGTCAATGTTGCCTTTGTTGCTCACAGCTTTATACGGAACCATGGAGGTTCACCACGGGAACAGTTCCATGATTTTGTATAGATGGAATTGGGATTTCGTTTCAAGATTTTTTTTCTTCATACATGAATAGGGTTGAACACTAGGCATAAATGCCTGTCGAAAAGCAGTATTCAAAGAAGATCATGTCACATGTAAAGAAAGAATCCGGAGAGAGAGAGAGAGAGAGAGAGAGAGAGAGAGAGAGAGAGAGAGAGAGAGAGAGAGAGAGAGAAAATAAACAAAAACAAAATAAAATAATTTATTAAATAAGATATTTTTCCTAGCATACGATTCGGGTGCTATGGCCGAGTCGGAAGGGGGGGGGGGG
>PRKT01000822.1:66362-107276 GCA_003671525.1 Saccostrea glomerata | reverse complement strand
CCCCCCCCCCCCCTTGTTGCTACGTGCCTGGTATATACATCTCATGTCAAAAATCTTCATTTTAATATATCGAGGGGAATGGTTGCATATAGTTTTCAAGAATCGATGTATATTTTAGTTACATGGACATTTATATACATTAAATATTTAAATGTATTACATTAGCCAGAGGTACAATTTGAAGTAAAGAAGCCAAAAATTATTTGCCTTAAATAATACTAGAGGTACTGTGAGCAATGAGCTCACTAAATGATACCACCAGCCTCCCATATGATAATAATGGCAAAAGTCCATGTTTTGCTGTGGCCGGGATACCCAAAATATTTGTCGGATCAAAAAAATGAAATAGGAGGTGCACAATGGCATTCTGTAATAAAGATTCTGTGAAAGTTTCATTAAATTTTACTCAGTGGTTTAAGAGGAGTTGCGGATAAGAGATGGGTACGACGGACGGAAAAAACGATTTCTATATAACCTCCCGCTTTTCAAGAGGGGGGTAAACTAAAGTGAGCGAACTGTTTATTACAAACTTTAGACTCATTTTGTAATATGTTTTTTATTCAGCGTCAAAAATATTACAGAAGTTAGGATTGCAACACAATAAGGTAAAATAGGGTCACCTCAAAATCTTGCTTTTTTGTAAGAAAACTTGAACATCATAATTATTTCGTCGAGATTTGTTTGAAATTAAAAATGACCCTTTGATTTAAATTTTGACTATGCATATTGAAAAGTCCTTTAGGAATGGTCATACCGTCTTTTTTTTTTTAAGAAATTTTTTTTTTTATAAATACACATTCCTTTGTTTGTTTGTTTATTCTATATTGATTTACAAAAATCTAACTATGATAGGTTGAGCAGGTCGAGGAAACTATTTTCTGTGACGTCGGAATAAATTTACATGTTAAGTGGGAAACCAACGTGACTGACAAATCGACCAATCAGCTCAATGAGTTGCATTATGGGCTACTACAAAAATACCACACGTGTGTTTTGAAAAAGCCAATATTTTGAATCACTCTCGGAAAAACGTGATGCATTTTCCCAAGCATTTTACACACTAAATACGCTATGAACATAATTATCTACTAATTTCATGCTCACATTTACATACAAATGATTTACAATGATTAGAATTAGGGTTTTCTCCACTCCATTGTACAAATCCGTTTGTTGACAGTTTCCCCCCGTGCTGTGCTTTCAGTGAAAAGTCAATTTCACGTGACTATTCCTTGGTTCAAAAACAACCAACTCTGAGGTGTGCTCACGTATTGACATTGTTTACAACGTATACAACTTCGAAATACATGCTAGTCACGTTTTATGATCAATATGCAAATGGGTTTATATGACAGGTAAATAAAAAAAGTGCCACTTAAGTGTTTTTTCTTTGTTTATCAAATGATACTTTTAATTTCTAGTAACAAATAACTGAGCAGCAACTAATTTAACAAGTTACATGGCAAATTAACGAATATCGAGTTAAACAACTCGAATCTTATTTACCTGTGAAGACTTTGTGAGCGGTATTTCAAAGTACAATTTAACAAGGAAAACTGACTTTGTTTGTTAATGTGAGCATGGAGAATCTTAATTAGTACCTAATCTTTGTATTTTTCATAAACACATTTCAAAAAAATGTTAACTGACTTTCCTGCAGTCATTTGAAATCGCGTCCTAAATTTCCCTGACCCACGTGTTTGTAGTAAAAATAAACATGTAGTAGACCATCATGCTTTTCGGCTCATTCACTGGATTGGACTATTGTTTGCTGTGAGCACCTCTGTGCGCAATCGCAACAATATCCATATAAGGTAGTTTCCTCGACCTGTTTAATAAAGATAACCTTTTGTAACTTTAAATCAGTAAGTCTTATTGATACTTGAAAATTTGAGTAAAATATTGAGTAAAAATAGAACATACATGTAGAATACATACACATGTAAATATCTGACAATTTAAGTTTTCTTAAGAAAAAATGTAAAATTCAAATTTAACAAAAAACCAACAGAATGATTCAAATGGTTCCTGGAATAAAATGTGTAAAAATTGAGAAAAATGAACCAGTAGTTTCAGATATTTTGGCGATTAAAAAAAATTCAGTTGCAAAAAAACCCCTCAAAGATTCAGAAGATGACGTCACAATATTTGACCTCTGACCTCTTGATATGACCTTGACCTTCGAGTACATAAAGAATGGAGACTCCTTTTATATGTATCCAAATATCAGGCATTTTATAACAGACTTTAACATGCTTGTTTATTGCACTTAGATAGCGTAAACACACTCCAAAATGTAAGCTCCCAAGAGACCAATATAAAGGATTCTCTGATTTTTTTCACAAAATATGACGCAAACATACTAAAACGTATTATTTTTTCTTACAGGAATCATTCATTTTTCTCAATAGAGTAATATATTATTCTTTTTTCTACAGTTCTTTTTAAGAAATTGGTTAAAATAGAATCCACGGATGTTTTGTCCTACCTTAACTGCTATATTTTTTTTTAGGTATTGGTCTCCAGTCACTGGTTTTATTATATATCTGCTGTTAATATATGTGCTTTCATCTGCTACGAACGATTCCTGCATTGTCGCCTTTCCAAGAGCTGTGAATGAACGACAAACTTTTCAGAGGTTAGAAAGTAATGGAATTACTGCTGTATAAGATACCAGTGGTAAAAGTATAAAGTTTGGAAAAGAGTGGAATCAAGCAAAATGGCTATGGATTCGCAATGAATACCGCAATTTCTTGACGTACTCTGAAGATATAAACGTCTTCAGTTTCGGACTTCTCGGTATCAATATCTCGGCAATCAACATTCTTGCAAACATAAGTAAAATCGAAAACTGCACTCAGAATTATGAGAGTCATTTTCTGAACCACATCAGCACAATAACAATGACGAACTCGACGGATGGAAGTGTGTGTTATTCAATTATTCAAGATAGCTACTGGAAAAATTACTTAAGCAATTTTACAGCAGTATCAATAGGGTATGATTTCCTTTGCTTCAGTGAAGGCAATCTATCTGTACCAGTGATGTTACATAAATCTTCTATCACCTACGTCATCATTGCAATCGTAATATTTGTATATTTGTACTTTCCTATGATAATGCATTTTTCAGCTCCTCAGGGAGAAGTAAAGAATGCCATTCGTAATTATTATGCTTCAGATTCGCCCTTTAGTCCTCAAAGATGTCTTTTGAATTTCTTTTTTCAAGGGGGAACACAATGTGGATCTGTGATTCGTATATTATTTGTATTTTGTGCTTACTATGTTTTTACCTGGCTTGTGTACACAAACTGTAATTGCGTTTTAAAGTCTTCTAATGTTAACCTTCATTTTCAACACCTAACATACTTAGAAGAATCTTTTCAGGAAGAAGAATTTACCAAAGATCCAGAGTTTGTATGGGAACTGCCAGAGGACACTGTAAGATTTCGATATGCGGTCACTTTTGGTCTTTGGAATTTTCTAAACATTTATTTAAGTATGATATTGAATGTGGATGGTACTTATGATGACTTTCTTGTAATAGATTTTAGTAACCTTTTCAAAAAGGGATTATTTTTTCGAGCTATACCCATGCCTGTATTTTTAAAAAAAAAATATTTCAAAAATAAGCATCAGTCTTTTTATAAGATGAGCAAATTTTCTTTAATATTATCTTATCAATTTTGGTGTAAGATTTTTTCGATTACAAGTTTCTATCCAGAATCAAAAGTAAAAAGGGGCATTCTTTTCGTCATGACTTTGATTCAGTTCCCACTTAATATTATTCTTGCCATGTTAAGTACTTTTTGTCCTACTGTCTCTACACTGTATTTTTTTGTCTTGAAATTTGGGTCTTGTTTCATTTTTAAATATACTTGTTTGATCTGTAGGAGTCTCCGTAAAGAATTTAACCGTATGGATTCTTTATCAATGTTTTTTCATTCGACGAGGAGTCTGTGGAAAAGGAAGTAGAGGTGAAAGAATGTTTCGAATGTTGTATCGATCATATGAAGGAATGTTTCCAAAATGATTCGAATAGAGAAACTTATTCTGACAGTGAAACTGGTGATTCTAGCTGTATTCATGCGTTTGCAAAAACAACTTGCGCTGACAATGTCTGGTTAGGAATCTTTGAATTTTTTGGCCACTTGTTTGCAATGACTTACATCATGATGGCCCACATATTTGGAGCTGATTTCGTTTTGCATTCATTGAGTTATCTTCTTCAGTTTGTATTAACCACAGTTTTTATGGCCATTCCATATTTAACTTTGCATAAATTAACCTTCATCATTTATCTTTCAAGCTTGATAGGCTACTTAGGACGTCATATTTACTACTTCGTACAGCTTTACAAGGAGGTATTGAAAGATATTTTGGAAATGACAAAGAGAAGTATGATAAGTGTGAAAGAATTTCAACGCATCGTGGATGACTTTTTCCCTTTACGAAATGAAATATTTTCACTTTTTGTGAAACTTTTACTTACGTCTCTGTTTTTTGTAATTGCATTTGATACAATGGGCAAAGTAGGTTATTTAAAGTATGAAGGCAACCTGCCAGATATTTCATCCTTTATCGGATTACTTTTTCTGTTTGGACCTCCTCGCTTGCTAGAATTTTGTTTGGTAAAAAACTATACCTCTCGGGTATACATGAAACACAATGAGATTTTAAAGTACATATCTGCTGATACTTTTCATACGACGAATAATGATAAAAAATATAAAGACAAGGTATGCCCAAATCCTAAAAGATGCAGAACTATTCTTTATGCACCGTCATTTAAATTATTGTGCTGTATTCCATTTGTTATGTTCTACACTACTTTCTATTCCATTGTCAAAAGAAAATCCAAAATAAATAAAGTGGAAGACAAAATCACCTTATTAAATGGGAAAAAAGAAAATAATGCTGACAGTGACTCGGACAGTGAAAAGTATATAAAGGAAACCGATTGTTCTGTTATCTGTTCGTACCTCACAAATTGTATATATCGACTTTGCTTTGCATGTTGCAACTGTCCGGCTGATCGCAAGACTGGTGAACGTATTGTCTGCGTTTCATTATTTGAAGAAGTTGAGGACAAGTTTGACATAGATGCTTCTGTATTTTCAAGTAAAACTGATGTGATCAACGATTATGTAATATGTAAAATACCTGGACTAGGACAAAGGAAACATCGCAGACGTCGCCATCATCGGACCCGCAGTGTAGTTTATCCTAGTCAAATTGAAATAATCAGAGAATGATCTTAGCAACAAAGAAAATACATCTCTTTTTAATTGACTGCTTGATCAATTTTTAAATAGATTAACCGTCATGGAATCAAGCAAAAATTAAATTAAATGAACCATCATGAAATAGCATATTACATTAATGCACCATGAATGGTATTATCATGATCCACACACCTTAATTTATGACATTTCACTTTACAGTAAAATGATTTCCATACCGCCAATTAAATTAAGGACTTTTTATGAAAGATGTAGTCTTGTGCGTATCGCTTTTAATGCATGACCTTATGTTGAATAGTTTTGCGGAGTATGAGGCTTATTTGAGTATATATGGTGTTTGCACAGTGTTTCCGTTGCTTGCTTTTTAACTGGTTTGTAGGTGTCTTATTTATTCCCAATACTAGATGGTATTTCGACTGTTTAGATTGAAAATGAGTAAATTATCGGATAAAGTGTTTAAACCAAAGGCTTTATATCTACATTCTTGTAAGCTATTAATTTCTTGAGGTTTGATACATAGGCTTCGTTTCTACAAACCTACTTGAAGTGTTTTCAATCATTAAAATAATGACAAGTAATTGTTAAAATATCTACAAAGAATACTTGATCTTTGCCTTTCTAATCTGGATCTTCCGGGGATTTTGCCCCGCCAATCCCCCACTCCCAAGCCCCAACCAAGGCTTGACCCATAGGGGGCCCAAGGCACTCTTAACCCCTTAGACATAATGTTTTGGGACCGTAACCCTGATTATTGGTACATCTATAACATAGCACAATCAATCTTTATCTATATGAAATATTTTTTATTTTCTGATGTACGTGTAGATTAAATATTTTCATTTATTGATATTTTTATGCATGTTTTTGCTAACTAGAAAGTCTTTTTTCAGTGTTGTGTAGGGATGGGGTCGATTACAAATCGATTAAATTACAATTACTTTGGATTTTAAAAGTAATCGATTACAAGCTGATTACATATATTTTTTAATGTAATCAATTACATCTGATTACTTTTCCTTCATGTACTCATGATTACTTATGATTACTTTAGATTACATTAAGTTTTTATTTTTTTTTCAATGTTCAAGGAGAGCGTCATTTTTTTATTCTTCCTTTTTAAATATCATTAATATTTTTGAGGTAGAATTCAGACAAAGTTTGTTTGTACATGTCTTTTATATAGATGCATGAGATTTATCTTATATCACCTGATTTCAATCTTTAATACAAGTAATTAACACATTTGACTGGACAAGCATGGATAGTTCAATAATTACTATTACCCAAGCTGACCCAACTTTAGTATACCTGTGTCTTATGACTTATTAATTCACATTATCTTTTTATGTACACTGTAAATCAAACAAAGTTAAATAAAGGAACTTCTCCTATTAAAAAAAATACAAGTTTATTCCAAGATTTACAAGGAAAAAAAATTGTTGTATTACACACATGTTCATTAATTGAAACAAAAACTAAATCAAATTTTAAAATGTAGTAATTTTCTATCAGTTTACACATGTATACATATATCTTGTCAAAAAAAGCAAATTTCTAAGCTGATAAAGTATTTTGAAATGACTACTAAATACATGTATAGCAAGGAACTGATACAATTTACTCATTGCCTGACAATGGACCTGATTATATGCATTTCTGGAGGCATTAGAAGAAGATACCTACTTAACTATAGCTTATCAATTTGAAATAAATTTTTAATAAACAATTTTGTACACTGAAAAATATTCACTGAAAATCATCAAAAATAATGATTTAATGAACTTTGTTTTAATAATTGTAATCATAAAGTAATAAAAAAATAATCATGATTACAGGTCTTTTTTCAGAGTAATCGATTAAATTACGATTACTTGTAATCAGAAAAATGGTTGATTACTGATTACTCATGATTACTTGGCAAACTGTAATTGATTACAGCTGATTACGATTACTGATTATGATTACCCCATCCCTGGTGTTGTGAGAAAAAATTAATTTTATCTATGTTTTCTTTAAGTTTGAAATTTTGGGCTATGATTTTAATTTTTTTTATGCAGAATATGCATAACAGTTTTGTGTGATGATTAGACATTAAAGAAATAATATCATCTTACTTATTGGTTGTTATTATGTTCATCATTTTCCAGCGATATCCTATTTTATTTATTATGAACTATGACATGGTGTCTGTCCATGCCAATATTTTGCATTTGTTTCATCAAAAATGACTTGTTAGCCTAGCAGAAATGTAATAAAAGATTTTACGCCACTCCCGACCCGAGGATATCAAAGCCATACTGACACAGTCGAATTTGTTTAGTTAAATTTTCTTTTAAGTGTACATTTCATATGAATTTATTTTTCTCAACAAAATTATGTCCTTTTGATAGTTAGAGTGAAGAATTGTCATATTCCCAAATACTTATTGCCTGGTTAACTAAGTAAAGTACAATAAATTTCAAATGCTGACATTCGCAAGCAAATTCAAAGAGCTTGCAATTGTTTCCTCACTTTCGGTGTGTAAGTGGATGGGATGCAATTATCAATGACATGCATACTGTGTCAAGTATAAACGCCATATCATATGTCCTTCCTAAGTTATCATCCAAGTTTTTTTTTTGACAGTCGGGTCAAACATGAAGTTCAAGGTAAAGGATTAAAAAATCATAGCCTTCTCAGACTTGGAAACATAATATGAAAGTCATGTTTCTTTCCATTTAAAAGATTTGTCCAAGGGTTAATTTTTTTGACAGACGGACAGACTGACCGACGAATGAGATTTAATGTTTTGCTTTCGAGAAAGCTGGAAACAATAATGGGAACTAGCCACAATTAAGTTTTCTTTCTTGTCCTTTTTAACACATAACACTAGAGATCAAAATTAATAAAGCTGTTAAATGTAATTGTGTTTCCTATATCTTTATACTCAATTTAAGAAAAACATCTATTTTGTTTTAATATGAAGTAGATCATTCACAAGGCACTTTTACATCTTACCTATTATTACAGTAGATCACAGTTATAAATAAGAGGTGGAAGACTAGTATATTATTTTTCAGACACATCAAGTTATTACGAAGTCATCAGTATAGTAACTGTTGTTTCATAGAAGAATTCTATTTTTTCACTGCTTGAAAATATTTACAGCAGAAGTAAATGAGCTTAAAGGTTTTCAGAAAATCAAGGTTACCTTTACCTAAACTTTACTTATATTAAAGAAGTAAAGGTTATCTTTAAGTACTTTTACACTAACTTAAATCTTAAAAGATCACCTTTAAATTTCTTTACTTAAAACAAATGATTAAAGGTCATCTTTTATGCTTTACTTTAAATAAAATATGAACTTTATGTTCCTTTAATTCTAACAAAAGTTTCAAAGCTGCCCATTCTTGCTTTAAGTACATAAAGTTTAACTTTAATTGGTTTTCAAATTTCTCGATTAATCTTTCAATTAAAGTAAAAATAACGGTAACTTAAATTTTTAAAACCTTAAGCTCATGTACATCTGCAGTAAAGTTTTGAAAATGAACGCTAACAGATGCAACAAGGGCAGAAAAGCATACTTTACAATAAGTATGAGCTGTCAAGTACGTAACACCAACATGATAACCCTTGTTAATATTAACAAGAAAATTGTGTTACCTACTATTTTATATGGATATGAATGCATAAAGATTGAAAGAATGATCAAACAAGCTTTCGTCATAAGAAAATGAAATACATGCTACCCATATTGATTTTTCCCCCATCATGTTTGGCCTCTTTTTTTAAGTCGGTACATATAATTGAAGTTGAATTTTGATTTAATAATTTTATTTATGAAGAATAACCAATGATTTCAAGCAAATCTAAGATTTTAGAAAAATTAAGTTCTTTCTATACAATTTCATTCCACAGGTTTTTGTTGTGTATGGACTTTAATGATCAATGTGTTTGTAAAGATGTAGACTTGTGTGTGTCTGGCTTCTGCTTTATACAACAAAAAATAAGTGCTCAGAAAAAACAAATTATGCAAAACCAATTAAAAAACTAGCAGTTTTCAAAAAATCATGGAAAATGAACAAAGTCATTCTCATTAGGCAAAAAGAAGACATTTTTTCTGCTATAAAATATGTACATAAAAGAAAGTCTTCCTATACATAGCAAATTTTAATTACAAAAACCTTTCACGGGGCATAACAACAATGGTATTAATCCCTTGGATTTTATTCTCTGAATGTAAATAAAACTAGCAGGGCCTTCAATATCATACATATTTGCCCTCCAAACTTCAACTGGTTTACCAAAATAATGTCTCAAAGTTTCATTCACTTTGCAAAACCATTTAACCCTTACAAGGCAATGGACATGTGATTTACCTTCAATGAGAATTTTATGCAAAATTATTTTCTCAACTTGTCCAGGCCTAGGTTTAAGATCCATGTTCTCAAATGAAGATATCTGTCCATTCTCGCCATACCAATGAGCAATTATCATAGAGGATCGATTGTTTGTACCTCGTTTGGTTCCAATGATATTTCGAAATACATTGATACTTTCTGTGGAACGAAAAGTATTACACACTTTAATGTTTTCAATTAATACATTTGGATATAAAACTTTGTAAAAATGTTTCAAATATGAACAATCTATTTCATTCAAAAACATTTTTCCAAAGAGGAATGAGAAAAAGCAGAATTTATCACATCTAATGTCCAATCACACATGCTCACTTCAACATTTCTAGAGGACATTTTTGACAAATTGACATTTTGACACATATTCAGCAAGTGTGCCTCTATCTTTACTATCAATCATAGAAACAATTCTTTCAAATTCTGGCCCAAAATCTTGGCCAGTACTTTCTTTACAGTCAATATCAACAACATGCACAGTTTTCAAAAAATTTCGCATGAGTTGCAGTTCAACAAGTCTGTTATTTGTAGGAAATGCACCCAAAATTCCATTTTCTCTCTCAAAACTAAATAACCAGAATGCATACACAGGACCAAAATCATACAGGTATTTGTCCAAATGAGCATGTAAATGTATATTTGGTGTAATGACCTCATCACTAAATGCTCTTTCAACAGATTCACAAAAAGAAATCAACAATAAATGTGCATCTTTTACATGGTTTTTTGTCACTGATCTTGAACATAAAAATTTACATGCAAGAACAAATTTTCTCCAGTAATCAAAATGATCTTCAGGAAGAAGATCTTTGGGTGCATACACTGAAAACATTATTGTCCAGTTTTTCCACTGGTCAGCATTGAATGAACCATAGCTAGATGCAAATTTTTGGGGTAACTTTCCTATATCTGATGGACAATGCACACCCGAAATCTTATCTTGTACTTTTTTCAAAATGATCGGGCAAGAGTATTTTTTTTTATCTTTCCATAGGGTCATCATAAGTTTTGCTGTTCCTAAAAACAAATTATGCATTGGGTCAATGATTGTCGTACGAATAGGATCAAAGTATTCTAGTTCTAAGAGTACAGAATATCTAACTCCATATTTTTTATCTAGCTCCTCTCTTTTTGTTTTGGTTTTTGACTTCATAATTTCCTTCACCATCTTCATATGAGAATCTTTATCCCGTTCAACCCATTCCTTCACATTAAACCCCCATAATTTTTCTGACCAATTAGTCCTTCAAATCGCTTCATGCATTTGTTACATCCCATAGTAGCAGGATGACCTAAAAAGCCACAAACTTTCTGCTTGCTGGGACATCACAACCCACACACAGAAGTGCCAACCTAAACCTAACAGGATCTGAAGGAGACGTATAACTATCTAAATGGAAACCCTCCCATGTTTCTTGCAATTCTTCTTCAAGAGGTTGTAAAAATGTATTTGTTGGTGGTTCAGTTTTACAGTCAGGTATTAGTCCTACCAAAATAATGTTTCTTTTGAATCTTTCTTCTCGTGGTAAATTTAAAATTGTCAAATATATGGCACCTACTGAGTAGTTTGAATATTTAAAAGGTTGAAACCAATCAACATTTAACATAAGTCCAAAATTATTAGGTTCTGTCAGAATAGTAACACAAGCCTTTATGCTGTTATAAACCTGATCATGTGATTAAGTTTAAGCCAATCAGAAAGAGATAATAATATTACGCATTATGTGCTGTAAGGAAATATACATATGCATAATGTCATCATGTGCGGTCAACATTACCGTTATTTAAGGTCAAGATCTAGTAAATAACTTGAGACTAATTTTTTGGTGCTAAATCCATTATGACGTCATAATCAATTTCAACTTTCTTTTTCCCGTACTTTACAGCTTTAGCAGAATTATGTAGAAAATAGGGTATTTTCATGACATTCAATTTGAAATCATATGAAAAGTATACCGGATACCTATATTATATTTGATACTGATTTAAGGAAGAGGCAATAAACATACTAATTACCGTTTTCTGAGAGACTGTCGGCAATCTGGATACATTTCATTTGTCGAATATGAAAAAAAAATCCCAAATTCATGACTGGTTTTCTTAATTTTTCTTTGAAAATGACAATTTAAAATACAGATTTACATCTTGTTTACCTACAAATTATGCCCCGAAACACCTTATTTGACCAAGCTTAAGTTGTAAAGCATCAATTAAGGAATTTATTTCTCAAGTTTGATAAATCTGTGGGCACCTCTCATTTACTAGATCTTGACCTTAAAATGAGCCTTGGTGTGCATATCAATTGCTTTACTTATGTACAAGATTCAGATGAAAAACTTTTTTCAGAGATAAACTATGATCACGTGATAAGATCAAATTACCGATAAAGGTTGCATGTTGCATGTGAAATATCCGGGAAAAAATAAGTAACAAGATAATAAATCGATAGATGATGTAATTTACCTTACGTTGCACATAAATACAATATTCGTTTGTCGTCTTTCATTTTCGATTTGAAACTCTTTGTGCTGAATTTATATGCTCTAAATATTGTTCATTGTCCTCGGTGATGTAACATATGTTTCAGATGGTTCTGGGTTGAATATAAATGAACTTGAATTTGATATCTATCCTTAGTTCCTTTATATAAACAAAACCTGTAATCGTTATCAGTAGAAATTGTGAAACATTAACATTGTTGTAACAGAAACTCTTACATTAGGAAAAGGGATCTATAAGAAGAAAAATCCATCTTCCCTTTTTGAAATCATGTAAGTACATGTATGTGTAATAGATAATAAAAACAAACACTTTGCAAAATTTTTGACAACAGATTTTTCATAAAAGATTTTTATAAGGGTCATACAATATCAATGTTCACAAAAACATCCGATCCTTTATAGAAAAGATAACAGACGTGTACATAAATAAAATATTTTATTACTAAGTACGAGGGTTGTCCGTAAAGTTCGTGGACAAACTAAGAATTTAATGAAAGTTGCGTCATTGATATATATTATTAGCATATTTCTAATCTTTTACTAAATGTGAATTGAAAAATGTAAAATCTTATTCAATTTCAAATGTTTATTTTCAATTATGGCTTCATAATTAGACTTGGAATGGAGACCCGGAGCACCGCAAAATTTTAATTAAAAAAAGCTGTATCTCATTATAAATTGCATTTGTATTTTATAAAATTCTGCGGAAATCTTGATGACTTTTACATTATGAGGTTGACAGAAGCTATCACGTAAAACATGCAAAATTTGAACGTTCAAAGTTGTAAAATGAATGAGCAATCAAAGTTTGAACTTATTAAGACAGATCGGAATTGTTCCAAAAAAAGGAACGTTTTCGGAATAGGCGGAGCAGTGAGCAGTGATAAAATTTTGCGTAGACATCGGATAAACACCTATAGAGACCAATACATTTTGTAAACAATCGGGAAAACATAGTAAAATTAGCCGTACATTAGTATTCAAGTGGCATATAATATTTTCGGACGGAAGGAACAGTTTATAGGATTACATGCGTAAAGGAAATCCATAATTCTGAGATTGCTGTGCTGTAAAAATGACTTTCATAACGTGACTTTACAGTATTTCCGCAAATAAAATCTTTTTTACGCGGATAGAGGTTAGGTGATTACAGATTATGAGACAAGCATTGTTAAATATTATTTTACGTGTGAAACCTGAACATTTTGTGCACATATTTATGAGTGGTTCAAGCGACATAAAAAATGTATTGAGTTAAACGGTGACTATGTTGAGAAAAGTTACATGTACTCGTTTATATGCATTTGACGTCGGGTAACGTCAAGAATTTTCATTTTAGTGCTCCGGGTATGAGTGTATGTCTTTTTTTTTAATCTTATAAAAATTTAACTATTTGTGCGTTGTTCATGTTGTTTTTGTTGAAAACTTGCATGTTTATAAAATGATATATGAATTTAATGAAAATAATAGTTTCATATATTTAATCAATGTTTATCAGTTATCCACGAACTTTACGTACAACCCTCGTATAAAAATTAGATACCAATATTTTGAAAAGTCCTTAAAACAGAATAAAATGATTCAACCATGCAGGCCTTCCACCATAACCATATATATATATATATATATATAGCAACCAATCTCTAAGTTGGAAAAACCAATTGAAAGTGAAAGTCATCTCTTAAGTTGGAAATACCAAATTGGGAAAAAAACAAACCAATCTCTAAGTTGGAAAAACCAATTGAAAGTGAAAGTCATCTCTTAAGTTGGAAATACCAAATTGGGGAAAAAAAACAACCAATCTTTAAGTTGGAAAAACCAATTGAAAGTGAAAGTCATCTCTTAAGTTGGAAATACCAAATTGGGGAAAAAAAACAGATTTTTGTTGAATTTACCAACTTTTAGTTTACCAACTTTAGCAAAAAATTATATGCAGATAAGTCGAATTAAATGTGAAAGTTTGAATGAAATTACGAACTGAAAAAAAATTATTTGTCAGTAATACGCTTGCGCATCATTCTGTAAAAGGGACATTTTATTTTGTGCATGCTCAATTAAGTGTCTGTTTTGACTGTTTAAATTTACAATGAAATGAATAATCAAATACTTCTTACAGATTGATTTTGGGGCAGATCCTCATCCAATTGATAGGGCGTCTAACTAATCAGTTTTTTGAATTGAAGATGCACTACATTTGCTTTAAATATTTTCATTTTGGATGTAACGTGCTATTTGATTGGATAAAGAATTAGTTTAAATCGTATAACCTATGTTTTATAGCCTACGTCACAATTATAACTTATGTCGAAAATTATTAACTCGTTTAGCCTTAATTTAAAATGTGTACAATTTTAAAGCACTGTAAAGGAGAAATTGTCTTATTTTCTCCACTCATGATTCGAAATTAATTTATAAGGAATTAATTGATTAGCTACTCAAAATATACTGGTATGATATGTGGGTTAGAACAGTAACAGTTTAAAAAATCCGTTTAGCGTTTTACAGGACGTAAAGTGTCCAAACCAATTAGTAAATTAACTTGAATATTAAATTCATTCTTGATATGTTTGGAATTTAACTATTATTTTAGGTATCGGTCTACAATGATCTGTGTGCTGGCATACATGCTGTTTAAGCTTGTGTTAATATCTGCTGCTCCAAAAGATTCCTGCATTGTCCTCTTTCCAGATGAGGAGAAAGAAAAACAAACCTTCAAAAAGTTAGAAAGTAAAGGGGTGACGGCAATCTATCTGAACTTTCGGGATGCAAACGGTACAGTCATCAAATTTGACAAGAAATGGAACCAAGAAAAGTGGCTATGGATACGTAATGAATACCGTAATTTTTTAACCTATTCTGAAGATGTCAACGTCTTCAGTTTCGGACTTCTTGGTATCAATATCTCGGCAATCAACATACTTGCAGACATAAGTAACATCGAAAACTGCACTCAGAATTACAAGAGTCATTTTCTGAACCACATCAGCACAATAACAATGACAAACTCGACAAAAGGAAGCGTGTGTTATTCAATTATTGAAGATAGCTACTGGAAAAATTACTTAAGCAATTATACGGCAGTATCAATAGGGTATGATTTTCTCTGTTTCAATAAAGGAGATCCAACTGCGCCAGTGATGATACATAAATCCACTATCAGCTACGTCATCATTGCACTTGTAATACTTGTCTATTTGTACTTTCCAATGGTAATGCATTTTTCAGCTCCTCATGGAGAAGTAAAGAATGCCATTCGAAATTATTATGTTTCAGATTCACCCTTTAGTCCTAAAAGATGTCTTTTGAATTTATTTTTTCGAGGAGGAACGCAATGTGGATCCGTGATTCGAATTTTATTTGTACTTTTTGTTTTTACCATTTTTTCATATATTTTTACCTGGCTTGTGTACATGGATTGTAATTGTGTTTTAAAGTCATCAAATGTCATCCTTCATTTTCAACATTTAACATACTTGCAAGATTCTTATCAATTTAAAAGAGAAGGTTCAACTAAAACAGAGTATATCTGGGAAACACCAGAAGGAACTTTAAGATTTCGCTATGCTGTGCTTTTTGGTATATGGAATTTTCAAAATATATTTCTGAGTATGATTTTAAACATAAACGGTGCATTTGACGATTTTCTTGTAATCGATTTCAGTAACGTATTTAAAAAAGGGTCATTTCTTCGTGCTATCCCTTTGCATTCATTTTTTCCTAAAGGTTATTTTGAAAGTAAACATCAATCTTATTATAAGATGAGCAAATTTTCATTGATAACATCTTATCAATTTTGGTGTAAGATTTTACTGATTAAAAGTTTGCGCCCAGAGTCAAAATTGAAGAGAGGTCTTCTTTTGATAGTGTCCTTAATTCAATTCCCACTGAATGTTGTTCTTGTGATATTGAGTACTTTTTGTCCAACTGTGTCGACACTTTATTTTTTCTTGTTGAAATTTGGATCTTGCTATTTATTCAAATACAGTCGTATGATCTACCAAAGTATTCGTGATCTCCCGTATGATGTGGAAGGGCAAAGAGCAAATAGGCAGGAATGCCATGAATTTTATTGTGAAATCATTTGCTTTGATTGCGAAACTGATGATTCTAGATGTCCTTATGGGTTTGAAAGTTTCATGAAGGAATTTATCGAATTTTTCAGCCACCTGTTTACTTTGACATATGTCATTCTTTCCCATATGTATGGGGCTGATTTTATTTTGCATTCAATGAGTTATCTTCTTCAATTTTTAATAACTACGGTCTTTATAGCCATCCCACAAGTAACTTTGCACAAATTAACATATGTCATTTTCATAACAAGCTTCGTGGGCTTCTTAGGTCGTCATGTTTACTACTTTTTACAGCTTTACAAAGAATTGTTAAAAAATATTTTGAAAATGACGGGGAGAAATATGATAAAAGTTAAAGATTTCCAGCGCATAGTTGATGATTTTTTTCCGTTAAGAAATGAATTGTTTTCTCTTGTAGTTAAACTTTTACTGACGTCTTTGTTTTTTGTTATTGCATTTGATACAATGAACAAGGTAGGATATCTAAATTACGATGGAAAGTTGCCAGACATTTCTGCCTTTTTTGCATTGCTGTTTTTGTTTGGTCCTCCTCGGTTAATGGAGGTAATTTTTGTAAAAAACTATACCTCTCGAGTATACATGAAACACAATGAGATTTTAAATTATATTTCAGTTGACAATTTTGGTGCAACGAATAATATTACACAGGAATCTGACGTAGTGTGTCCAAATCCCAAAGAATGCACAATTCTTCTAGAATCTAGATCATGTATTTATTTGTTATACTCAACTTTCTATTCGATTTTCAAACAGAGATCTTTTGTAGATAAATGGAAAACACCACCACAATTTTTAAAGTTAGAAACGAAAACAGTGACACGGATAATGACACGGACAATAGCAAATGCTCCCTTATCTGTTCCTACCTCACAAATTGTATGTATCGACTTTGCTTTGCGTGTTGCAAGTGTCCGGGTGATCACAGAACTGGTGAATGTATTTTTTGCGTCTCTTTCTCTGAAGACATTGAAGAAAGTTTTGACAAGGAATCTTATGTATTTTTAAATAAAACCGATATAACCAACGATTACGTTATATTAAAAATACCCGGATTTGGACAAAGTAGTGCAGTAACGTATCCCAGTGAGGTTGAAATAACAAGAGAATAAGCATGGAAATAAAAATTTAAGCTTAATCGAACGCTTAAATACGCAACATTTTTATTGTTGTACGGCTTATGTATGTACATGCCTGCGAAAATGCATCGAACACTGTAATTTTTTTTTACATACCTGTACCTTAAGCCCAGGACTAGTGCAAGGTAGTACACATAACAAGAGAAACCATATTTTCAATATATTGAAATACGTATAGAATTAGCAATAAAATCCACCAGTAACTCATAGGAAACAAACTGTGGGTTGGACACGTATTCTAGTATTTCGTGCGGATTAGATTGCACATGTTCTAGGAAATATCAAAGTGGGAAATAGATTGGATTGTACAGAAATATTTACAGAAGTAGCTGGTGGCAGTAAATATTTTTTAGTCAGAAGCTGAAAGCTTCAGTGAACTTTTCTGATAACATTGTGTCTGTCGTCCGTCTATCGATCTGTCGTTTTATTTTAAACTTTTTAACATTTTCAACCTTTACTCAAGATCCACTCTGTCAAATTGAACCAAGCATGCCACAAAGCACCGTTATGTGAAAGGAATTCAAGTTTTTGTTTTTTTTTTAAGTGAAGAGACCCACTTTATTCAAAAGTGAAGATAATTAATTTGGGGTAAGATAAGTCACGATAAGTTTTCCATAGGATAACTATGCAGAAAAATAATTAGCAAAATCATACTTAGTCAAATTGATTTAAAGCATCTTAAGGTTGTGTAAGTTTTATTCAAACCATGAGCCATAGGGGCAGGTTGGAGTCACAATGCTCTATCAGAGTTTAAGATATGGATATGTGGGGGGAAAAATCACTTATCTTTTTTCCAGCGACCCTTCTTTACTTACGTTGAAATGAAGTATTTTGAAGTAGTGTAGATTCAAGTTTGTTCAAGTCATAGCCTGTGAGGCTACATCTAAATTGACTCAGTTGAGCATTATGGCTCATGGGCATCTTGTTTTTTAAAAATAATAATCCAGTAATTTTTTTTTCACAGTGATTCAATAAATGTTCTTTTATTTATATATAATATTACTTTATTTCAGAATCTAGTTCTTCCGATAATTGTATTCTTTTAGTACATTGTATCTCAATTTTTATGTAGTATTTGTTACAGAATTGTATAATTGTATTTTATGAACCTTGACTTCTATTCTCAGTCAACTATTTAGTTTTTCCTTGCATGCTACTGAAACAGAACTGTTTATTTATGAAATAACCCCCAGCAGGCACACAACATTGAATAAACTTTGAATCAACGTTGTTTTTCTATGTTGATTCAACATTCATTTTATGTTAGATTTTGAAAATTTGTATCAACGTTGAAGTCTTAACATTGAATCAACATTGATAATCAACGTTGATTATATGTTGAAAAACAGTTGATTCAACATTTATTCAATTATTTATTTTGGAAAGGGGGGTGTCATATATAGTAATAATACACTTACTTCTAATTTCAACCGTTTTATTGCACGGTTGCTAAGATCCCTTCATATCAAATTGTTGAAGGGATAGCGACCCTCTAATAAAACAGATAACTGTCAAAGTACCAAGTGGTACTCACAGTTTCCTTAGACCTCTGAGTAGTCAATTTGATGAGATCAACCATCTGATGGAAACATTACTTTCTATTTCTTTTGCAAATTTCTTTGTAATCGTTTTATTAAATTTAACAATAAAACATTTAAATCCAGCATCAAATGCCTTATAAACTGAATGAGTTGTATCTTTTTAAGTACCATTTTAAAAATGGTTTAATCTTTCAAGTACTTAATACAGTATTTTAATTAGAATGACTTTTTTTTTCAAATGAAGAAATATTTAGAAGAAAGATAACTCCTCATCACAGATATATATTTTTTCTTACAACCACATACAACATTGTGATTTTCTGACTTATGAAACATCGATCTATGTTTTCTAACATGATTTAAATAGGTTTTAATAGTACTGTAAGTCTTATTTTCATATGCACCTCATATATTAAATTTAATGTTGTGGTAATAAATCGTTTACTCTTTCTATTCTCTGTGTTCAATTTCTTCATTTCATGATCTACACATAAAAATAATTTCTGAAAAAATAAGCAGCGCTTTATACTTCAAACTATTTTTTCATGTGGTCCTAATGTTATTGTTGTTTATGAAAATCAATGTTACAAATTTCAAACTTTCTAAGGTGAAATTTGTAGCTGAGGGTCGGGACCCTTTAAATGAAAACCTACGGTATATCACTTTATGAAAAAAATTATATATTGTAAACAGTAAGTGTTTAATTTCCTATTAATAGTTAATTGTGTTACAATAATTTTCACCAAAATACATTTTATAAATTAATCATGTTACAAAACCCGAACATTTTATTTTACAAACGTTTTGTATTTTCACATGTGGTCATGAAATAGTCCAGAACATAAAACTATTCCAAGCTAAGATGCAAATCTGATACGGTACAACTTTTGATGCACCAGATATGCATTTCGACAAATTATGTCTCTTCAATGACACTAGTACTCTGACATGCCGAAATGTTTTCTTTAAAGAGTATCTTTTTTTTTATTAAATCTTGAACTGTACTGAATGTACTGAATTCATATTTATCATTGAATGTGTAAAATTCCTATATTTACCATCCTTGTTAGTTATAATAGTTAGTAATGATATACGGTAGTGCGACTTTGTCAAGTCCGACCTTGTTATGGTCCGACAGTGTTATAGTCCGACACTATCATAGTCCAAATTATCTATCAGCGAAAAATAGGATTGGCCCGCTCAGCGAAGATCCGACGTTGAAGCAATGTTGGCAATTCAACTCAATTTGAATTCAATGTTTATTCAACGTTAAATTTTCAACATTGAAAAGTCATCGTTGAATCAATATTGTATCTAGATTTACCAACGTCTAAATCCAACTTCAACTAATATTCAACGTTTAAACAACGTTTAACGTTGTGTGCCTACTGGGCCTGGGCTTATGGTTTGGACGCTTTGCAATGAAAGCACTTCCTTAGCCTAATTGCAATGAAAGAGGCACTTTTTTTTATCAGTGCTTTAATTATATTTCCGATACTTGCTTGATGATTTTAAGTCAATGTAGGTAGACTGATTGGGTATTTGGGACTTTCTTTAATTCCCTTGATTAATCAAGTGTCTTAAAAATTTAGGAGGCCCCATAATATCTTTACAAATTTATATGAATTTAATTTGTATCTAATATATATGTTCTTTATTTCATTGAATTGTTACTTGATAATATATTTAATCATTGTCGAAACTGATATTATAATGCATCACTGTACTGCAAGAAGAAGACCTTTGATTAATGTATTTTGACGCATCTACCATCTAAATGTCAGATACATATGTAATACTTAATAAACTAATTAGTAATTATAAGTTGTGATATCTGACATTTAGGACTTGAAAAAGGAATGAAAAAATTATAGATACTTAATAAATTACGTTGGAGTACAGTATTTTATGCAATGTAAAACAATTGGTTGATGTTTTGGAATAAACGGTAGCATTTTATATCTTTATTTTGTTGACTTTCACAGATTTTTATTACATAATGCCATTGTGCACCTCCTAATTTACCTTTTCATCTGACACTTATTTCGGGTCTCTCCCATTGCCAAACATGGTCTTTTCCATTAAAATCACATGGGAGGCGGGGGTATCATTTAGTGAACTTATTGGACAGTACCTCGAGTTTAAATTATATTTCAGTGGAACTGGGATTTAATTCCACGATCCAACCTATACACATAGCCCCCTTTCTAAGGAGGAGATGCTTCAAACTCTTATGTCAGTTTTTGAATAATCTTCAAATTCCCAATGTATATAAATTGGATTCCAAAACGTCATAAAAATCCTTATAAAAGAAATATAGGGGTTTCGAATAAATGTTCCACCAAGTCTCTATCTTAAATTCGTCACTAAATATTAACAGAAGTGATGAGAAAAACGTAAGAAGTACTGTGCAACAATAGAGAGGTTGAGATTTCAAACGTGTACGTGTACGAGTACGTCTAGTAGGGAATAACCTAAATTCTGTGTGTATTACGTCATAACTTTTAGTGACGTCAAGATTGCTACACGTTTGTAAAACTTGTAGAATGGAATCTACACGTAAGTGAAAACGTGTAGCTTTAATAATTAAAATTATCCAATTTAAGTGTGAAAATGTGAATGTTATACATTATATAGGATGTTTAGTTTCATGAGCACTTATTTCCATCAAGTTTTAGTTTACTAATTATGATTAAACGGACGACAGAAAACTTCTAATTAGTTGAAACAGAGACACCGATCGCGTTGTACATGTACACGTCACACGTCATAAAAATCTCAACAGACAATTTAAAAAAAACGTGTACGTGTACGTCTAAATGTCCGAACGATAAATTTTAGTCCAGGCTTTTGATTTCATTGACAGCTGCTTTTTCAATAAAAATGGAACCCGTAAATTTACTTACCTTGTCATTGGTCACTTGCAAAATCATTTTGTTAAAAACAATCTGATTATACACACAAGTACTTTAAAGTTGACATCAAAAAGATGCATGCTTGAGTTTTTGATTGACAATATCTCTGTGGTTTTTGGAGACCAAGTCTTCCAACAATCTTTTTGTAATTCCAGTGTGTACTTATTGCGCCCCATTATTAGCAGACCTATATTTTTGGATTCATTTGAAAAAGAATTTGTGCAAAATCTTATACGTGAAAAGAAGAAAACACTTGCTGTGGCATTCATCTCGACATTTAGATATATAGACTACATATTGTCAATTAACAATGGTAATTTCTATTCCTATGTCAATACGATATATTCCGGTGAGCTTGAGATAAAAGATACCACAGTGTCTGCATGTCTTATTCCCGTTTGGATATCTTACTTGAAAAAAAAGACGTTAATGGTAATCTAACAACCAACCTCTATGGTAAAAGTGATGACTATAACTTTTCTATCGTCAACTTCCCTTACTTATGCAGCAATGTATACCCTCATCACCTGCATACGGAGTATATATATCACAGTTGATTTGATACGCCAGAACATGTTTGAACAATTTCTAAAACGATGTAAAATATAAATACAAACTAGTTGATGAAACTTAAGTATAAGAATTCTCGTTTAAAGTAATAATTTCGTAGGTTCTATGGTCGATACAATGACCTTTTCAGCAAATACAATTTATCATTGAGTCAAATACTGACTGACATTTTTGAAACCAATTGTTAGTCCATTATTTACACACTGAATTGACAACAGATTTCCCCGTTTTTTCGCGATCATGACAAGAAGCACAAGGCGGGTGTGACCTGTCGGCAGAAGATGCTCACTTCTCCATGGCACCTGATCCCAACTCTGAAGTTTTGGAGGTCCGTGTTTGCTCTGCTCCTATTTTGTATTGTTTTATGAATTTGATATTGAATAATGTTCGTTATCTTCATATATTTCATTCCATTCTTATAGCGCTACGATTTATCCCGGTGAGCTTGAAATAAGATACTACAGAGTCTCACACATCCGTTTTATATTTTGATATTTGACAAGAAAATGATGTGAATGGAAATCTAACAACAAAGCTTTACGATAAACGTTATGATTTTAACTTTTCAATCATCAACTTATGCAGCAATATACCTCATTAGTTGCATACGGGGTTTATATCTCTTGGTTGATACGGTACGCTAGAGCATGCTCTACGTAAGAACACTTTCTAAAACGAGGTAAATTATTTCAAACTAGTTGATGAGATAAGAATATCAGCAGTCTATTTTAAAGTTATAGTTACGTAAGTTCTCGGGTCGATACAATGCCCTTGTCAACAAATTCAGTCCTTCATTAAGATAAATACCGGTTAACGTAGTTTATACTAATTGTTGAACCATTATTTGTAACACTAAATTGATGACGGATTGTTCCGTTATTTCCTGATCGTGACAAGGAGCACACGCTGCATGGTGTGACTGGTCGGTAGCGGATGCTCACTCCTCCATGGCACCTGATCCCACCTCTGATGTTTTAAAGGACCGTGATTGCTCTGTTCCAAAATTTGTATTGTTTAATGGACTTTTGTGGTTGAAAACTGTTTGTTATCTCCATATATTTCATTCTTAATTAAATAAAAAAACAATTAAACATACCTTAATCACATTTAAAAATGTTGATTTATGGAAGGGGGCAAAAATTGACTCATCAAATATATACTCTCAGTAGTCCTTAAATACAAAAAAAAATTAATTCCATTTTAGGCGGTTTTCAGGGCCATTTAAGATCAGTATCTGGCTTGCCTTGTGTAGACTCCAATGATAGCCTAAAAAATCATCAGATAGAATCAAATGAATGTATTTAACAATGCATTAGAATATCTTGTTTAACGTTGGTCATCTGTTGCAGATTCTGGAGATGCAAATGTTTTTGACAAGTATGCCTATCCATTTTGTTCAGTGCATGATCAAATAATTTAAATCTGGTGATTACGATGGCAAAGGTAAGGCTAGATGCTGTTGCACTGCAAGAATAAACTGGTCAGAGGAGCCATGCAGGACTTTGTAACACCGCAATCAGATTTTAAAATGACTAAAGGATACTGCATAATTGGAAAGACATGTACAGGTAGGAAATATTCAGTGTACTGTTGTGATGTTCAAATTTTTTATCATTAGATGATGCCTAAGGAGGCAAAATATAACAGGGTTTTAATTCAAAGCACCCTGTTTCCCAGAATTTCTCTTACATTTTTACATTAAATTTACCCTATTCATGTTTTGTTTGATTATTAGTTGTACCCTGTAGATGTAGAAAATAAAATTTCGGAATTTTCATTTTCACTCGGAGGGTCAAATGGGGATTAACAAAATTGACGTTTTTTTTCCCTAATTCAAACACACCTTGGTTCCAAGGACTCCTCTTTTATTTAATACAGTAGCATAATCTTGGTTTGGAAAAGCCCGATGATGTCCTGTAGATATCGATGTGGGAAGTTTTCAGAATGTTCATCTTCACCCTGGGGTCAACATATGATGCTTTATTCCAAAACACCCTGGTTCTCAAAACTCCTCTAATATTAAATACGCAATAGTTATGATCTGGAAGATGGGTATCCTGAAGATGTGCTTTAAGGTTTGGGAATTTATATTTCGCCCTAGGAGCCAAACGAAGGTCGGACGTCTTTTAATACAAAAGCACCCTGGTTTACAGAACTTCTCGTAGATGAAAAAGGATATGGAGAACAGTAATCAATATCAAAGTCCATTAAACAATACAAAATAGGAGAAGAGCAAACACGGACCTTTGAAACATCAGAGGTGGGATTAGGTGCCATGGAGGAGTGAGCATCCCCAGCTGACCGGTCACAACCGCCGTGCGCGTCATGCAGTAGCCTTTTCATGTTTTAATTTATCATTGGTGGTGACCTGTAAATGTGCAATTAACATTTCGGAATTTTCATTTTCACACGGGGGGGGGGGGGGGGGGGGGGGGGGGGGGGGGCAAATTGGTTTCGAAAAATGATGTTTTCTGTTACAAAAAGACCTTAGTTCTCAGACTTTCTCATATTTTTATGTAGTAGTCTAATAATCTTTTGGTAGATGATTGGTGGTGTCCTGTAGATGTACAAAAGGGTTTTATAATTTTTACATTTTCACCCTTAGTGCCTAATGGTTGGGGGTATAATTCAATTATGCTTTGTATATACAAGAGACCCTGGTTCCCAGAACTCCACTTAAATTTAATGCAGAAGCCTGATCATTGTCGATAATGTAACATCAAAGGGCTCTTGCACAATATATTTAAAATTTTAGATTAAAAACTTATGCAAAGTATACATCATACTATCAATATGATTGTTTCTTTTTGTCAAACCCCAAATGTTTTTCTTCTGTGTCTGTGTGTGTTTTAAATAAAAATTTGATTTCCATCTAAAAACAAAAGATTTTTCCAGAGTTATAACAATTTATTATCCTTGTTAATAATTTACATCAATATAAATATACGACTTTACATTATAAAATGGTATTACACTATCTCCTTCTATATCAATCATTCATTCATAAACAGTTTCCATACATTAATGGTAAACAACTACACCCTGAAATACTATGATAATGACAATAGTAAAAACTCCATTAAAAACATGATTACGTATATTAATACTTGGAACCAAATTTCAAATGATTAGGAGGAGGTTAATAGCAAATTCAAAATAGCATGTAAATCTGACCAAGAAATATAGCACCATGTTTTAATTAATCTTTTACATGTGACTATATTAATCAATTTAAGATTTTAATTGACTACTGAAAGTGCAGCAATTCACTGTTAGAATTCAACTCATATGAGAATACATAAAATACATAATAGGACAATGCATGACTATAAACTATATATTATGAAGTGATTATCATATAAAATAAAATGCTTTTTTGTTCCACAAAGTAATTTCATAATCTCAGCACATATTTAATGGTAATTTTATGGGATTTAAAACACTTTCTTTGTGTCATTTTTATACTTACAGCAAAATTTCTCGTGAATAAATGAAACTTGCACAATAAATGACCTTGATCTAAATATCTTTTAGAAAGACATAGCCTAAGACTGACTAGATATAAATATCACAAAAATTTCTAATTCAAGATAAGGTGATTTTTTTAGACAAGAATCACTAACTAAACAAAACAATTACAACATTGAATCGATTCATGATTGGGTCGAAAAATACTGTAATCACCAGGAAAAAAAAATCTATTTTGAAAAATAAATGAGGAATGCTTTAATTCAAGAATCTAATAAAATGTTCATAAACTTTGGATATAATAACGTGAGAATGCTCTGAATATTGATTGCTTAAATTGCTAGAACATAAAACTAATCTTTCTCTATTTTGTGAAATATAGCTATAGTTGTCAACCTAAACAAGGAGAAATATTATTGCACAAAAATAAAATTATTTCAATTAATAAAGAGTTACACTTTATCTTCACTTCTTTAGTGATAAAAAAATAAAAGTTTTGTCAAAATATCACATAAACATTTCATGAAAAAGGCAACACATTGTGTGATCACTTCAATTTTGAAGATCCTCAATACAGGTTTCAGAAAATTTATCAAATCGGGTTTCCCTAATTAGGGTTTCATTTAATTCAACTTTGTACAAATCAAAAAAAAATATTATACACATTAGGTAAACTTAGGTAATACCATGCACAGACTAGCACACTTAATACAAATTTTAAACATATATCAACAGAGAATGCATATCCTACAAATTACATAGATGTGCAAGTTTTGTGGGGGGTATAAAATTAAAATATGTACAGTCTGAGGTATATGAAACATTTGAAGCCAAAAGTAGGTAAAATCATGAAAATGACAGTGGATTTCATGAATGTGTTCAAAGAAACAGTGCAACTGTATCAATGATGTTTTATAAAAGTAGAGAAAACATTTAACCCCTATTTTCACCAAGTTACCTCCCTTAATTCCTTCAAGTAATTTCTTACTAGAATCACCAGCAGTTTTCATTTCATCACCTTGAGTTATATGATTCAGTAAATCAGAAAATTAATGACATACAGTATTATGTAAAAGTGTGGGAAAATAAAAGTTAATACTGGTAGACAGAAAAATATTGATCAATTGCTGAAGATGCTCAAAAGTCTCTGACATCCCTGTTCTATGTAATGTATTCATCTACATTAAGAAAAAGTCATGTATAATACATGTCTTATTTGAATCTTAGATAAATTCAGCAAAATATAATTTTGTTCATGGATATACACTGCACATGTACAATACCTTTCGATTTTTGTTCAATATAATTTGTTCATTAAATCTTGTATTATATATAATATATGATACCATTTCAAATTATTGTCATAAATGTAGGTCTTGACCAATTTCTTTGAATTTTGTCTCATTAAATATCTGAATAAATACAATTTTTAGCAACAAAAAATTTCAGTTAAAAATTGTCACATAGTTAGAATAATGTAGCCACATAATTACGTCAAAAAATTGCTAAAAATGCTTGTCAAGCAAAATGGATTAACGGTAATCATTGACAAACAAGCTGGGTATACCCTCATTTTAAAACTAATTATCAAATCCAGTCTTAAGATATTGTTACTAAACCTAAATCTAAATCTTTAATTTGTAAAAAGGTATATTTCCATTGGAAATCCAGATTATAACCAAAGAAAACCGCACTGTTGTCTTTAGTTTTGGAATTTTGTGCAATGTCTTGACATGATCATTCCAGATTTCATGTCATGTAGGGGACATAATTGTAAAATGATAGCATTTTTCAAAGTGAACTCATTCTGTCGTGTTCCCTTCAATGTTCATCAAATTGTGTGAATAAAATTGGACAGTATATGCAATGTTTATGGTGCATTTGTAATTATTCAAAATTCATTACATTATATTCTATATAATCATGAAAGGTATCATATATTATGGGACACCCTGTACATACCTTAATCTACCTTTTAAGATCTACCCAGGTACTTATTTAATAACATTCCTCCATAAGATTTAGCCAATGATATTAACCTCCATTCTGAGTTCTACATTTGATAAAGACCTATCAATGAGCCAAGCTGCCAGGCTTCACCATGCACAAATAAGACATACATATACACACATAATTAACAACTCTACAAGTCAAACTGCTCATACTTGAGGGGTGTAAATAGACACAAACAAACACACTTTCCGAGATCTTATATGTATATAAAAAAGGAGTATCATATAAATATATTTACATGTTTCTCAAGAAATTAAAATTCATCATTTTTCTACCTCCTGATAATCTCTACTAAATAATTAGTAGAAGACTTGGATAAATTCCTCTGCATCATGTCCAAATTACAGTGAAAACTATCTATTACAGCTACTTTGTAATCTGTTACACTGTGTTTTCTGACTCTTTTCCACTTCCATTTTACTACACTGTATACAGTTTTCTTTCATATACTTAACACTCTTTAATCCAACAGGTTTTGCTGTTAAACCATTCAAAGATGTTTTTGGTGTTAAAAAACAAAATACAGTCAAACCTTGCTATCCCATACTAGAAGGGACAGAAAACCTCCTTAAAATAGTAAGTTATTACAGAAATACAGGTTAAACGACAAAACAAAAATTAATTGGGATATCCAACTGATTTCTGGATATCTTTTAACTTTGAGATGCCAGTGTTTGAGATAACAAAAATAAACTATATTAAACTATGTTAGGGTAATGAAAATACAGGCCTTTAAATAATACTGCATAAAATTTTGTACATGTGTTTGTTCAATTAATTCAACAGGACAGCTCAAGCTAAATCTGCAAAAGTTGAAAACAATGATATGAAGCAATTTCATAAATCATGTTACTTTTCCAGAAACTGGGATTTCTTGTGCATTGAGCAATTCCACCCCACTCTGTAAGTTGACCATCAGCCTATGTAGGTTTAGGTTCGAGATTAAGTACTTCTTTATGGCCCCCGTGAAGTCCGTGGCGATCAGCCTATGTTGGTTTGGGTCCGAGATTAAGTACGACTTTTATGGCCCCCGTGAAGTCGGCGGCGACGATTACCTGTCTGGGGGTCTCCTCCGTCTCCTTGCTGGGGTTGGGGTCCTGTTTCTTGGAGCGGACAAACAGGGAGGGGTTGGGGGCGAACACTGCAGCAGTGACCGTGGCATTGTGAACTAAAACAGAAAAAGATAAAATCATTATTGATGTCAATAAAAATGAAACTTAAATTGTATCTAAATCCCTTCAATTTGCACAAAAACTTTACCCTTAAAAATAAATGACATTAAATATAAGTTTTACAGGTACAATTAAACATTTGTTATCTTGAACTTAATATAATCCAGATCAAACTTTGAGATATCCAAGAATTCTCAATAAGGGAAAAAGTAATGTGTAATCTCTGATTCAACCATTGTTTATATGATGTGCAGTCATTACTGCATCATCAATAAATGATTATCTTAGAGTAAATTTTCAATTCATACTGTTTCAAGCAATTGTACTTAAAAGTGTACCATTCTCAGGATGAAATAGAATGTAATTCTATGTAATTCTGTTGCTGTGTTAAACATACCTTTAGCTCTCTTACACTATGTATACACACTGTAGACTCCTACCTTTAATGGCCTCCCAGTAATCATTGCGATCTCTCCTGGCCGATGAGAATTTGTAGAACTCGTGCTGCGTCTTCCAGATGTACACAAAGTGATCCTCAGAACCACAGATCAGGTACTTAGACTTGGGACTGCATAGTGATAAAAATACTTATTTTGCAAACTAAATTTTGAAAGAAAAATCAAAACTTGAATTTTGAAATTCCGAAACTTATTTCTCTCCATATTTTGAAAAATAGTTGAAGTCAAGCAAATCTTTTGCATGTATACTAATTATAAAAGAAGTCTTTTTCAGACAATTTTTTTTTGTTTCAACATTTTTTTCTCAAACTATTAGCCAACTTACCTAAAACTGGCCTTGATCTGACTACTATTATTAGTGCAACCCTTGTATTTACAGGTCAAGGTCAAATCTCTTAGGTCATATAATCTTATTCTGGAGTCATTAGAGGTCACCAATATCTGAAAAAAAAATTTTTTTTTTACATTTTTGTTGTAAATAAAAACTTTTTTCTTGTAATCATGATAAGTGCAAAAACTCTTCACTAGTACTTCTCAAAAGAACATGAAATCAGAGAAGTTCTCCCTCTTGCTCTCTGTCTCTCTCTCATGTAATCTCTCTCTCCTCTCTCTCTCTTACCTTATCCTCCCCAGGTAATGGTTCCACACCAGTGATCTTACTTCCTTTGGCATTTTTACCCCTTGTTGACCGTACATGGATCTGAGTGTAGTATTTCAATTGCTGGAAAAAAAATTGTAAGTTGACATCATCACAACAAACAGTGTAACAAATGTTATCTACATTTACATCTACATGTATATAAAGAGATTTTATTTTGGGAACTTCAAGGTTTTTTTTATTATTCTAGGGCAATACAAAGAGAAACTCTGTCTTTAACTGGATAATCAACTGCTTCATTCATCGAAATAATACAGTTCTTTGTATATAATAAATGTATTAATTTGTTTTCTTTTTTTGCTTATTTTTTTGTTCATAAAATGTTAAATTATGTAAAATCAATTTAACTTTCATAACGGTTTACCTCTGTGGTGTAGAATATACATTTTCCATCGTAAGTTCCGGCGACAGCAAACTTTCCGTTGTGGCAGAAGTTAGCTGTCGTTATTAGACTGGACACTTCATTCCACATCGTAACTTTCTTCTCGGGGATATTCCACAGTCGTAATTTACCATCTAATGAACCACTTAAAAAGTACCTATCATCCTGAAAAAAGTAATGGTAGGACAGTGATATACAATAAAATATACATTGCAAAATTATGATTTAGATTTTCTTAGCAATTCAGAAATAAACAACTGTAGAATTTTTTTTGAATTTCTATATCATTCTTCAATGCATATAAACAGCATGTACAAATGATGTGTAGAAAGTGAAAACAAAATTGCAAGTATCACCTGGTTGTAATGTGAAATGGTACAAAGTAAAGCTGAAATATGCAACACTTCTTGTATAATGTACATTTAACCTGTACATGGATTCATGTACAGTGTATTTTATTTTATAGCACAGTGACTTCATACCTTTTTTTTCCTTTTTTTATCATAAAGTATTTCAATAATCAATAGAAAGAAATTATATTTTTAATCAATGAGAAAAAATACATTAACTTGACCTATTTGTAACTTTGTACCTTCGGATGGAACACAATAGCAGTGACAAAGTCTATATGCTGGAATATACACAGACACTCTCTCCGAGAAATGTGCCACAGTCGCACAGTCTTATCCATGGATGATGACAAGATGAAGTAATTCTGTAAAAGATAATTTACCCCCAGTATTTTAGTTTTTGTCCATTGTCCATTTGTGACACATTTGTAAAATATTTGAAAAAGATTGTTTCTATTAGTATTAAGGCAAATATTTCTTAAATATATATCATTTTAAAAAACAATAATATATCTATCTGTATAAAATAAAACATTTGTACTTCTATTTTGAAAATGTTATTTGTTTTTTTTTAACATACATCTACATTCCAAATATTTGTTTCCATTTATTTGACATATGTATCAGGTAAAAAGTGTACTAACTTTAGACCAGGAGACATCTAAGACATCTGATATGTGACCCCGGTAAACACACAGGGGGCGGGACATGAAGGGGGCGTCCTTATCCTCATCTGATGTCATCTGGGCCTGTCAAAATATTAATTCAAACGTATAGGGAAATACAATATATAAATAGAAATGTCTACCTTCCTTCACCAACTTTATTCCATCATATAATTATTTTGTACAACATCTTTTTCTTCAAAATGAATATGAAAAATGCATTCATTAAATCCTCTTATTCTAAAAACAATGTTTCAAAGGTTAGAATTGTTTGAAACAATCAACATAAATACATGTAAGTATGAATTCATTTTTGAGCTTAATGAATATTCCTTGTATGAGAATAAACCATAATTGACAGTATTTGTCTTTCCTCATACCTGTGTGAGGAAATCTCCCACAGAATTTTCTGACACAATGGAGTTGAGACTTTCATGTGAAGGAGTTGGAGACACCCGAACTGGAATAAAAATTATGAATCCATTATAACACAATGAAATAAGACCAGAGACATAAGGCCAGAGTCACTATCATAAGTAGGAATTTACCCTTCTCCACCCCTATCCCCTTCCCTTTCTTCCTCCTCCCCATTTCATTTTTCCTCCCACCTCTTCTCCCCAATTCTTTTTTTTCTCCAATCTCTCTTCCAATCCTTTTTATTCCACATCCATCCTTCCATGCCCCCCTCCCCTTACTTTCACATATCCATGAAAGAGAACTTCAAATCATTTGACTTTATATCAAATCCTCTGTTTATACATGTTACCTGCAAAATTATATACACGGGTACTCAAGAACAAAAACAAAATTACCAACATACCATCAGCATACTTTGTCCTCATGTCATCAAAGTGAGGGTAGGCGGCCTTGAGGACCCAGATCCTCAGCATGTTGTCTTGTCCTCCCGTCGCCAGGAGCTTACCACACGGAGAAAACTTCATAGTCCACACAGCACCCTGTAACCAAGACAACAGGGGTCCAAGGTAAAAAGGGTCTTCTATGTTTCACTTTATCTCGTAATAATGATATTGATACATGTAATATCTGCCCTAATCAAGCATAATTGTGAAATATCTTTCATTGCTGGTGATTTGCGAGATAAATATAAATTTTTATCCTTTTTGATACAAGCATATCAATCATTACAAATGCCTTTCTTTTTATAAAATAATCTTTAACAAATACATGTATCTATCAGAACCCTGGTACATGTATGTAATAGTTTAATAAAGCATGGGTTTACATGCTTAGTACTGATCAAATATGGTACAAGACTTAATACAAGAATTGTTTATCAATAACATGCTATGTACCTGCAACATCATAGCAATTAGTTATAAATCATGCACAAGACAGTAATACACATTTACAAAAGCATGCAAATCAAATCTGCATGCTTGGTGTATATTTATGTGTTGGTAGCATTAATCAGTTTTTTAGGAGCAGGAAAAAATGTTTTGGGATTGCTTAGAGAAATTTTTAAGCCATCTCAAAATACAGATTTTATGTAAAATTAGATGATAGAGACTTTGGCAAAACATTAAGGCTGTAAGAGTTAATGCTGGAGAATTATTTCTGAACCTACTGCTTCAGTCATAGTACGGTCAAGGTCGTCGTCCACTTCCTAAAAATAGCATCAATCTCATTACAGGTCAGAAGTGTTTGAGTGAAATTCTCTCTTACTGCATGGCTATTTTCATCAGTAGATGTGTGAATGTATGATAGCAATTTTGTTTTTTTTTTTGTTTTTTTTTTGTGATGATGGTGTTTTGAGGATAATAAGTCATTGTGAACTGTGAAAATGTGACAGTTATTGTGTTAATTGAAAACTCTGTGCTACAAAAAGGGTACTCTAAACACATAATAAGACACTACAAGAATAGATCAAATCACATGGAAATGCACCAACTATGAACATTTCATTAAGAACAATAAAACACATAAACATTCATAACACTTCTGCACAGGCATCATACATTCAAATACCAACTCTACATTTAAAAGGCAAAATCATTTTTGAAAAGGAAATTCTAAAAGTTGTCATTCAATGTCTCAAAGAAACCAAACAATAGAAAACTAAAAATGTGGTGGCTATTCAATTCCCAACCCTTTTTTTCTTTCTGTCAAAAGAAATTTAAAAGCTTATCAATATGCATTCTAAGAATTATATTTTTACATTTTTATTTCTAAATTCTGTTACCTAAAGCACTTTAAACAATTTATAATCTCTGCTTAAACATATTGCCCCACCCCCATTCCTCTACCCCAGACAAACAGACACACACACACACACACACCTCCAGCTGGTAGGAAAATAAAAGACTAAGATAGAGGCTACTGACCGTGTGGACCCCACTCATATCCTGTAACATCTTGAGCTGGTTAAATTCCTTGGTGCCTTTATGATGAGCTTTCAGCTGTAACAGACAATTCAGTTCACCATTGTGTACTATACCACTTTATGTTTTAGCAAACATTAGGCATATGAGTCAATGTCACATTCAAAAACTCATTAACTTAATGTATACAATAATTAATGTATATTTTCCTGACACTTTCAGAATATGAGTACCGACAACATTTCATACACACAGCCTGTAACCTGACTGACCTTGAAGATTTTCCCGTCCACATTAACTTCTTCTTCTACACCTGTTTCATCTCCATGTATCACTAAAAATTAAAAGGAAAATAAAATTATCAATAAAAACATAAAAACCTATGAACATTTCTCTCTTTTGTACTTGTGCACATCTTAACCTAAACCTGAATTCCGAGATTTTGGATTTTGACAATATTATATATATATTATTTTAGTTACTTTCATAAAATTCAGTCAATGTTTGACACATCTTCTAATACCCATTGTGGTTTAATTTAATTGTACATCTATTTTGAGACTAATACTGATTTTGATAAAAAAAAAAAATAAAAAAATAAAGTTAGTTTCTGTGGAACTAAATGATGTCTGGATTAGTCAGGTTTTGATGTGCAGGTATTTTTTATAGATGATACCCTTGAGGCACTAACCCTGGTCTGCAGCAGTTTTGAGTTTGTCAACATTTTTCTTCATTTTCTTCTCCAGGAATTTCTTCAGCTTTAGTCTGAAACATCAGCAATAAAAAAGAGTAAAGTAAAAAAATCAATAAAAAAGAAAGCTTTAGTTTTACAATATACAGTCAAACATTGTCATCTCTAACTCAAGAGGATTGTCCAAGAAAAAACTACGATCATGATATCCAAGGATTTGAGCTATCCAAGGTAAAATACTGTAGACAAACTTTTCACCACAGGGTCATAATTCTGTGGAATCTCAATTTCCATTTAATCCGCGAGTTGCAAATTACGCAGGTTTGTCAGACTGTCACTATATGAGGGGTGTTAGAAAAGTTCGTGGACAAGTTCTATTGTGAGCGCGCTATTTCCACGAAACTGGTCAAACTTTCCGGATAAAATCTTAATCTTTTTTCCAATCAATATACAAAAATTGGGTGCTCTCTGGTGACAATTAAAAAATATACAGCTTTTTTATTTTGATGAAACTTGCTTCACGGAGCATGCTACATTTTGGCACGTTTACATTACAAAGACTCTTTATTAAAATTAAAAATTGTAGCGCAAAGAGATTTATCATATTTTACCTGTCGCTAAAGTATTCATTAAACGTCACTGGGAGAAATTTTGAATTAAATTGGAGGGTATATGACTGGTTTATAGCCATTTATAATTGATCAACTCGTAAAAACACATCCAAAAATTGGAACGTCACTGAGCGTCATGGAGCACTGCACTACGTAAAAATTATATGTGCAGACACTAAAATGTCTAAAAAGAGATTAAAATGTTCAAGATGCTGCCTGGAATTTCCTACAAATACATAGGACAAAAGTTTTCAAATGGTTGTAGCTTTATATAAATGGAAGGATTGACATTTTGAATGATTAACTCCATCGATACTTCAATACCCCCTTATGGCATGGACGTTGTGCCTATATGGTTTTGCATCGTTTCCATATCTGATCAATTTTTTGTATAGACGTTTTTAAAGATCTCAATAATATCTGAATCAATACAATCCGAAATAGTACAAAAGACATTATAGTAGATAAGTAATGTCTTGTAGAGATATTCAATTCTAGAGTAAAAAAAAAGATAAGAAAAATCTGAAGAAAGGAAAGATTTATTGAACTGCGACAAAGCTTAATGGGTTGAAATCTGGTTGTCACGTCGCCTTATGTCAAGTGATTGCTCCGTGAATCCTATGACCTCATAGTAAAAATCGTAAATTTTCAAGATTTTAGTAAATGGACCAGATTTTTTACATACTAATGAACAAAATGTAGGAATTTATTCAGACATAGGTCATACTTCACAGTACACAATAGATTTTCCGTAATTCAATGTGTCCGTGAACTTTTCTAACATTACATTTATATTACCTGTAAGTATGCTTGGACAAAATTTTCCGCGGAAAATTTGTGACCGCTTACATAGCATAAATTAATACCACACAGAAAAAAAATACTTCTACAGTACTTAAAGAATATTGGTTTGTATACTTCCAAATCAGTTTGACCTGTCAATTGAATTCAAGATAACAGTATTTGAAATACATGTACTAAAGATCAACTTTAGTATTATACAAAACAGAATAGGTAAAAGATACAAGTGCTCATTTCTTAAACTCTGAGACAAACATCAAATACAATGTCCTACACAACTACAGTAAAACTTGTTAAGTACAAACACGAATATTGTGAATTCAGATGCCGGGGTATAGCAAAGTTATCTTGGATCCCCATCTTTATATAAATTTGACGAAATCCTTATACGGATACATGTATAAAGAATTATAGATATAGTGAAGAAATTTTATAGATCACAGTGACTTCGTTATAACCAATTTTAACAGTATTAAGCAGCAGACATCAAATGGCCTACCCCTTCTTCCTGACACCTGTCTCTTCCTCCAGAGATTTGCTGTCCTCCCCTCCATGTGCCCCCTCCTCATGTAAATCCTTACCCTCCCTGTAACAGGAAATCACAGGTCTTCTACCCTTATTTTTGGTTTGCTATAATGATTTGTTTTTGTTTTCACTGAACATCGTTTAAGGTCAATTATGTTTAAAAAAAAAAGTTAATTATGTCAATTCTCCAAGAATCCGAAAATTCAAGGGAAAAGAGACAGATGATATTACACGTGTGATTGTTGATATGGTTGTTTGATTACACGCCTATGCAAATGGTTGAAGGCAAAGGCTTAAAAAAACTGATGTCTATCATCGACCAAACTATACAACATACCGTCCCGTAATACTATAAATTCTAGGATCAAAAAAGTGTAAAAAGATCGTAAATCTGCTCCGTTAGAACTTGGTCAAGTTGATATATTGTAGCACTGCATGACGACTGATACTTAATTGGACGTCAAACGCAACTAAGAGTTACATTACAAATACGGAGCAGATTATTTTTTTTGGTACAAAAACACTGCGAACCATTAATGATTTGATTTCTTGTGTTTATCTGATAAATAAATTGAACTTACAAAAACGTTATCTTAAATTTCGTAGGGCACGAAGCGCTTATAATTGTTACAACAGAAACACATTTACCAGTAAACCTCCCATCAGAGCATGTGATTTTATTTTTACAAGAGTTTACGATTTTTTAGAGTAATATTATCAATTTACTTGTTCATATTTTCACTTTTACCGAATACCCGGGTACTCAATCGGAAAAACGTCCGAGTAACCGAGTATTAAAAATTGACTGATTTGACATCCCTAAGTTAAATACTTACCATAAAAAGAATTATGAATTGAATAAATTCACGTACTAAATAGAAATAATATCATATACATGTTGTACCTATTTAAAAAATGTCCGCATCAAATTTCAAATTTTTGTTACACTTTGAAATCCAATTTTATTTCTAGTTCACGAAACACATTCAACAAAAATTACTTCCCTGTTTACAATGCGGCGATTTTGACGTCATTTACTGAGCCTTTTTCTCGTGACGGCAGTCATCTATGTTTTATTTATTTGCCTTAAACATAAGAATAGATAGAAGGAATATTTAATGATATCAAAGACTATTTCAAAATATTGTTATGCTTGAAAGTCAGATTTTAATAGAAAATTTTGTCTAACCCCCCTCTTATTTCTCAAGAGCTAGAGGTATGGCTAATTTACTATTTAGCGCTGGTATTTAGAAAATTCATCAATTTCCATTGAACTGTTCTTTGTATTAAACAAAGAATATACATGTATTGGCAAATTGCCATTTATATTTTATTAAATGGTTGCAAAATGTAGGCAGGAATCAAGGTAATCAATGTAAGCATGCATATTTCTTTCATGTTTACAATGAAAAGAGTTTTAAAATCATCAGACTTTGTCATGTGATATATCATGGATTCTCAGAGTTTGTTAAATGAAAATCAAGATGACCTATTTTTGGCATTTCAAGGCTTAATCTAAATATATAGGATACTTTAAGTCATAATGTAGCAGTGATATCTTGTACATTTTATCAGAAGAGCTGTTCTAGGCCCTTTAGCATTTTGTTTTACTTTTTAACTCACCTGAGCTGAAAGCTGTTGTTCGGCTGACTGTCTAGCTGTCCATCTGTCCATCAGTTTGTCTATCAACTTTCCACATTTTTGACTTTTCAAGAACAATTGGGCCAATTTTGACCAAACTTAGTATCATCCTTTGGTAAATGGGAGTTTAAATTGATAAAACAAAGACCCCTTCCAAGGGGAGGTAATCTAGAAAATACAAAATAGAGTGGGGTCATTAAAATCTTCTCAAGAACCACTTGGCCAGAAAAGCTGATATTGAAGCATGCTTGGGTAGTGTAGATTTTACATTATTCAAATCATGACCCCCGGGGGTAGGGCAGGGTGTTACAATGCGAAATATAATAAAACAAAATGTAATAAACCAGGATTATTGCACTTTGCGTTAATACATTTCATATTGAAATCAATGCAGAATGTAATGTAACACACTTTTTATGATTATTATATTTTGTGTTATTAGATTTTGCGTCAAGAATAAGGAAAGAGTAAGAACGCAAAATGTTATAACACAATTTTTGTCGGCCAGGTTGAAATTAATTTTCAATTGAGTAGTGGGCAAAGAAAAGAAGCAAAAAAAAAACAAGAGGCCCAAGGGCCTTGAATCGCTCTTCGGATAAATTGTACAATCTATCACTTCTATTTGAAGCCCCGAATTTCTGTTTTGAAAGATAAGTTTGTAGACAAGGGGTGAGAGCAAAGTAAATAACTCAAACATTCTTTCCATCAAAACTATAACTTTCTTTTGAAAGCATAGGTATAAAAATCAATCAATGGTACATATGTAACCGATTTGTAAAGTTTAGATACATTATTTAGAATACAAACACAGCATTGACAATGTTGACAGATTTACCTATCTTACATCAGTTATAATTGAAGTAAAGTATGGAAAAGGCAATAAACTTCTAAAAAACAGATTCTACACTTTGGTCTGCCACACTTAAAATAAGAATTCTTTAAGTTGTGTTAACTAGCAATGAACAGCTAATAGTTTACAAATTTCATGTCTGGATACTTAAGTGACTGTGTAATCTTTATCATCTATATCTGTAGATTACACATTTTGACATAGATGATGAACGTGAATAATGATAATGGTATGAGAAATTCTGAGAGGGGAGGCTTCGGCTGAGGCTAATTATAGCACAAAGCTGAGAGTGTTGTGGGATATCTCGAAATGATCAGTATATATAAACAGAGGCTAAAGCAGCACTGATAGAGAGAAGAGAATCTATATACACAACAAGTTAACCAGCGTCTTATAGATCCTGTCAGAGCAAGCCGGCAAATAAAAGAGAAAAAGCACACAAAAGATACAAATGTTGATATATTTACAACCTTTTTTTTTTCACTGTTTTAATCCTCTTTTTTTTTCATTTCCAGGCATTTGTGAAGAATGTGTACGATGATGAAATCCTGGTCTCATTTGAGAATGAGTGAGTCATTGTTTTTGCTCAGCAGTGAATTTTAGAAATGCACTGGAAGAAATCCAAGGGGAGCATATCTTTTTCTTGGGGGGAATTCTTCAAATGGGGGGAGAACTGCTGTAAAAGTCTGCTGTGATGGGTATCAATTTGACATGGAAATTCCCAGCATATCACCTGTACTGTAATATAGTACAGTATTGTACAGATATATTTACCGTGCATTATTATATATATATATTGAGTACACGTATGCTACCATCAAGAATTTTCATAGAAGCCTTGATAAAAAGATGCCACACATGAATGTGTGAGTGCTGAGGTGTTATGGAGTTATTTATAACATCTATAGATAAGAGTAACGAGACAGGAATATATTCATGTATTCTGGGGTGTAGCACAAGTAACTAAATAGTATGTACATTGTAAACTGTACAGTCGATGAGGAATGAGGACAAGAAATAAACAGCTGTTAACTTAGTTATTATAATCAGTAAATCTATGAAGCTTTGGCATCCCTATTAATTATGAGCCAGTGTCTTTAAACATATTGTGTGCATTGATTTTGATTTTCTTCTCTGATACCTAAACACAGACCTAATTACACGTTAATAAGCCCCGTAATGTGATCTAGTACAAACAGATGTGGATAGGTGGAGCTGCACAAGAATTAGGAGATAGACCTTAAAAAAACTATGGGGACAGACAGACGGACAGCTAGACAGACAGACGGACAGACGCCGGACGCATTACTATCGCATAAGCTCTTCTGGTCTCTGACCAGTAGAGCTAAAAACACGTAAAATGAGGTTTAAAAGGGGGTAATTTAGAATGATTTCAAGACAGCAATAAAGAAGTTTTCTGACCACACCAATAAATTGTATTTTTAAACCATGCAATAAAAAAAAATCCAATAATGTGCATTCAATGTCAGAGTAAGGATTTGTTATTTAGAGGTGTATTAGAGGTCAAATACAAATTAGAATCATTAAACTGATGAATTATATGTAAAAATGTAACAATAAAATTCTGTGCTATATTAAAGAAGTGAATATTTTAATCATTTTTTTTTCAATTGGGAAAAATTTATGAAAGATACATCTAATTTTTTTAAGACTAAAATTTGACTTTTTCACTACTACTTTTTAGCCAAAGTCATTTTGAAATATATCTTGATAGCAGTAGCAAGTTCCACAAACTTCTGAATAATAAATGAAAAAGCAAAAAAAACAAGAGGCCCAGGGGCCACATTGCTCACCTGAGCAATTGGCTAGAAAAAAAGCACATATCAGATCAGAACTGAAAATTTACTGAGGGGGGGGGGGGGGGGGGGGGGGGGGG
>PRKT01000822.1:52007-64507 GCA_003671525.1 Saccostrea glomerata | reverse complement strand
TTACATGAATGTAAGTCTGAAGTTATGAGATATTCAGTCTCTTTTTCTAGATATATAAGTTAAAGAGACCTTGTACCAATGTAAACTGGTTCTCACTACGATACTTGCCTTGGTATCCAATACAAACCATAGCGGGGCTTTTGAGATCTGAGGGGGCAATCATGCAGGATTTTATGATATACAAGTATGTAAAAATAATACTAGATTTATATCAAACAAAATTTAGCAGTCTTACTTTCATACTGTGTAAAGCAATGTTGCTAAAAAAACTTCAAGAATTCTACTGAAAATTTCTCAATATCAGAAAATTTATTTATTATTCTTTTTTGCTGCTTAAATTAAAAAAAATATTATTTAGGAATGCCACTAATAGAAAATGCACACTTACACTTTCAATATGAAAAAAAAAAAACTCAAAAATATTACAACACAGAGACAAAGCAAAATAAAAATGCCATTTTCCATATCAATAAATTGCCTACCCATCCATTTCCTTGGTGAGTTTCATGATGTGTAAAGTGAGGGGGTTGATACATTTGGGGATTTTATCCTCTGCAATACTCAGAGGAACCTTCTCTCCTGTGTCCAAATTCAGCACCAACACCCCCTCCAGTATTTCCTACAGGGAAAATGTCAATTTTAACCCAATTTTACCCTGAAAATGCTGCAATTTTTATACCGTATATACTCGCCTATAAGTCTGTTCGCCTGTAAGTCGGTTGTACTTTTGGACGTTATTTTGGAAGGATTTGCCATAGACCCGCTTAAGTCAGTATGTTTTTTTGCCAAAATCGGATGACAATTTCAAGTAAATCCATTGATGTCTTAACATGGTTTGAATTAATATTTTTGAAATGAAACCGATATTTAATCTTATATCTTTAAACAAATAAGCAATGCTCACTTGAGATACAAAAATTGTTAAAAATATGTAAATACATGTACTTTATATATAATCTAGCTATACATAAATTATCATATATATAAAGAAATTGTCTTCGATAATTGTCGGAAATATCAGCGTCTAGAAAAATTCCAATCTTTTTATAACTCACCTATAAGTCGGACATAGACTTGAAGACCAAATTTTAACTCCCAAAAAAACGACTTATATGCGAGTAAATACGGTAGATACAATATACAGTGAAACTTGTTTAATCCCAATGCTGTGTATTCTGTAGGGATGTCAACGAGTACCCGGTTAACCGGGTACTCGATCGAACGTCCGAGTATCGAATACTAAAATTGGTACTCAGTTACTCGGATGTATATTTTTGAAATATATTCAAGCCTATATTTATTATGCATTAAAACATCGGTTTTAAAACGTATAATCTTCATTGCACTTGTACATAGAGTAATTAGGGTTTCCTACGCCTCTAAATGACCGTTATCGCCTGTAGCAGTGTTTATACAGTAATTATCGTGACCAAGCACCTGTTACCTGGCTTTTCTCACCTTCGGCGGTCTTCTACCCTTATTTTTGGTTTGCTATTATGATTTGTTTTTGTTTTCACTGAACATCGTTTAAGGTCAATTATGTTTAAATAAAAAAGTTAATTATGTCAATTCTCCAAGAATCCGAAAATTCAAGGAAAAAAAAGAGACAGATGATATTACACGTGCGATTGTTGATATGGTTGTGTTTGATTACACGCCTATGCAAATGGTTGAAGGCAAAGGCTTAAAAAAACTGATGTCCATCATCGACCAAACTAAACAACATACCGTCCCGTAATACTATAAATTCTAGGATCAATAAAGTGTAAAAAGATCGTAAATCCGCTCCGTTAGAACTTGGTCAAGTTGATATATTGTAGCACTGCATGACGACTGATACTTAATTGGACGTCAAACGCAACTAAGAGTTACATTACAAATACGGAGCAGATTATTTTTTTTGGTACAAAAACACTGCGAACCATTAATGATTTGATTTTTTGTGTTTATCTGATAAATAAATTGAACTTACAAAAACGTTATCTTAAATTTCGTAGGGCACGAAGTGCTTATAATTTTTACAACAGAAACACATTTACGGGTAAACCCCCATCAGAGCATGTGATTTTATTTCTACAAGAGTTTACGATGTTTTACAGTAATATTATCAATTTACTTGTTCATATTTTCACTTTTACCGAGTACCCGGGTACTCGATCGGAAAAACGTCCGAGTAACCGAGTATTAAAAATTGACCGATTTGACATCCCTAGTATTCTGAATTCTTCTTTTATATGATCTTGATTTTCAGCTCCTTTCAGTTAATTAAATTGCTTAAAATGTTGTATAATCTGGAAAATTGTCTAATCTGACCAATTTCTTTGGAACCAGTAGTGTCGAGATTAGTAAAAGTTTACATGTACTGAACTTCTTGCAAAGTACAATGACATGGTACATATTTTTTGATTACTAAAAATCATTAATTTTTAAGATAAAAAAAAAAAATTTTTATGAAATTAAATATTTCTTTTAACAATCTCCTACCTCATCAGTTAACGTCCTTCCTGAGTTTGAGCGTGGCCTCGGAGCTGTAGGCTGTTGTTCCTCGGGCTCCTCCGTGTTAGGCGATGAACATCGTGACGATTCTTTTGATGATTTCTTGTCCCGATCTCCAGATTTCCTACGTTCCCTTTCTACTGACTTCCTTGAAACATTGGAACTTTTTCGGGGCAGACTAGAAGATTTCTTACTTTGATATTGTCCCTCTTCACTCTTGTGGGATTTACTTTCACTTCGCCCTAATGAACTAGATCCTGATTTACTTTCACTTCGCCCTGTTGAACTAGATCCTGATTTACTTTCACTTTGTCCCAATGACCCTGATGTAGATTTACTTTCACTTCTCCACTGAGTTCCAGGTCTTCCATCTGCTCTGCCCAGAGAAGCTGTTTTTCTGCCCTGTATGGGTGCACTCATTGATTGCCTTTGACCTCCTGAGCCTGATTTTGAGCGTGACTCAGATCTCCCAAGTGAGCTCGATCTACTACCTGTTGCAGATCTCGGTCGACTCTGATCAGAATTCACAGCATGTAGCTCAGCATCCTGTAATTATAACATCATAAAAATTAAAAGCCTCTGGCTGTTGATGTATCCACATCACAATTTTATTTGTATATTGTTGCTGTTGATTACAAGTATATGTATACACATCATTATAATGTAGAAGTACTTTTTTCACACTATGTACGTGGTGAAAGTTTTCTGTGGAAATTTTCCCATCACATATAAGGCTTATAGTAAGAGTCCAAGAGATATGCATAATTTTCTACCCATGGATTGTACAGAAACAGAGATTTCATGGAATTATGACCCCCATGGAAAAAAGTATATCAGTCTACAGTATTTACTTGTATGCATACATACATGGTCTTAATGGCAACTCATCACAATTACTGTATAATCCCTATTAACCGCCCTGCCCCTATAAGCGCCCCTAGGTCTTTTTTCAATTATTAGAAAATAAGGGCCCCCTCTACAGTGATTAAAATCATCTAGAATCGTATCAAAAGTCTGCAAAAATTTGAACAAAGTGAAAATGTAACTTGTCTATTATCCAATTTCTCAGTGGAAAATGAATCATATCGCATAAATTGGGTGGATTATCTTCACTTAAAGTAAAGTTCGACATTATTTTAGTTGTTCTTTAAAATTTTTGAAGTACATGTATAAGAATGACATTAAATAATATAAAGAGAATACCAAAATAACCGCCCCCTTTTCGAAATTTTCTAAGCGCCCGGGGCGGTTAATAAGGATTATACGGTAATTTCTTAATTAATATTTTCAGATTCCTCCTAACTTTACCAGTTGAATATGATGCCAAAAATAAATTGAATAGGGATGGGTATCGCCAAAAATTTTGTATCGCGATATATCTCGATTTTTAAAAAAAATATCACGATAATATTATGATATTTTAAAAAGCAAATTTTAAAATGGTTTTAAACGAATAGTTGTTATTTTTCTTAAAAATATGCTAGAAAAACAAAATTTCATTTTTTGAATTTTTTATATGCATAAAATTAATCATTTCTTTATGGTAAAATGCCATTCTTTTCACCTTTTACAACATTTTTTAGAGTTTCTGTAATAGTAATTTGAAAGATTGAACAAATAAATGAATAATTTCTGGACTTTATAATATGTACCTAAATACCGGTATTTAGGTCTCCGTATCACGATACGTATCGCGCAACAAAAAATCGCGATATACCGGTATACCGATAAAATCGCACATCCCTAAAATTGAACTTCATGACCAACACTGACCTCCATTTTGATGTGCCGTCGCCCCCCTAAACAGTCTCTAATATCCAGGAAGTTATCCAGCCCAGGCCCACTGTCTGGGGACTGAGAGGGGAGGGGCATGGATTGTCTGTTTTCCCAGTCTGGGGTGCTAGCATCACTTGAGATCTAAAAATATCAGCAATGTAAATACCAGTGCACTGGCCAATGCTTAACAACACAAATTATATATGTTCTGTTATACGGATATAATCAATTTCTTTGGAAATAGAAGCAAGTAAAATCCAGCTGAAAATTACAACAATGTATATATTTTTTTCTAAATTATAAATAATTTATATACTGGTACTTTTGACAATCCAATGACATGCATCATGAACAGGTAATTAAAAAATATGGACAATCTGTAATTCCATGTATTTTAAATAATAAAATGAATCCAATTATTTGAATTCATTGATGATGCACAAGAAAGTACACATGTGTACAATTCATATTTCTAGTAATTTTTTTTATGCCAAACTGTCACAAAATTGACGCAGATAAGAGTTACCTCCTCTGTGGGGTGCTCCAGTTCCCTCCTGCGTCGGCGGGGAGGGGCTCTAGGTTCTGTAGACTGGCCTGGTGGAGGAAGTGAAAGCGAGTGGGAATTCTGGGAAGCTGAAGCTAATTGGTCCATTACAGAGGGAGGAAGTGATGTCAGAGTGTTGGGGGGTGTCCTGGTGCTGCGTACTATGTCAGGCTCATTGCTGCCACTACAAACCTGATTGCCTTGGAACAGTTTATCCACAATATCATCTGAATCGGATAAAATATCATCCACATCCAGATCTGGAATTTCTTTTTCTACATTGCCTTTGGTTGGATGAGAAGAGTCCATGTTTTCACTGAAAGTTAATCTCTTGGTGACTTCTGAAGGGTTGTAGGAATCTACGAAATCCTCGGTTGAGTCCTGAGCTTCGTTTGATGAGTCCGAATCATAATCTCGGGTTGATTTGTCGGACTCATCTTCTCCTAAGTCTGAGTCTACCTCAGTGCTTATATTTTCATTGGAGATTTTTTGTCTCATGCTCTCTAACTTCCTCCGTCGTTTTTCTGCTTCTTGCAGCTTCTTTTCTTCCTCCTAAAAAATTAGAGTTTCAAATAATGTTATAAAATAATAGATATAATGTAATAAAGCTTACAAAATATGAAGACTGTAAAATTACCCAGTTTCAATTTTCTTGTTGTACCTATTTCTATTGCTTCCTCAGAACTTGTTCAGATATTAGCATTGTATACAACTCTTAGATAAATGTACATTTAATACCTACCCAACAACTACCCCAGTACTCTATAATCTATATCTTTGAATTTGATATAAATTTCAGATCTCAGCTTTGCAATGACTTTCAACATCTTTTTTCTAAGCAATCTTGTATGCATTTACCTATCAATAATCTAATTTGACACACTTTTACCTAATTAATTTGTCTCACCTGCTCCTTTTCCAGCCTTCTTTTTTCTTCCAGTTCCAGCAGTAGTTTTCTGTATTCCTCATCTTCCTGTCTTCTCCTAACAAAGAAAATCAACATGTATAAATGTAACAGAGACATTTTTTGTGCCTCTTTATCCTACTAGCTTGGCTTAGTGGGATGCTGGGTATTTTACACTCATTCATAAATATCTTTTTTTAGAGTAGGGGTACACTGTCAACATTCATATTAAATTTTGATCCTGCCAAACTTTCAAAAGCCCAGCCATAAAGATAGAGCTCAAGTAGGTAAATTTCTCTATTTTTGCTTCATCCCTGTTCTTTGAATGATCAAAATCTATGAAATGTATCTCAATGTGCTTTTGAAAATGATCTATCTTTAGAAGCATTAGCTCCCTAAATGCATTATTTATCGATTTCTAGTGTTATTCTACTTTGTACTTTGATTTGATCATTTTCTAGTGTTATCTCCCTTTTGTATATGGTCCATTTTCCTTAATTACCTTTCTTCCTGTTTTCTTTTAAATTCTAGAAGCTTCCTCTCTTGCTCCTCTAAGCTGTTTCTGGACTAGAAGTAAGAACAAAATGAAATCTATGTATTCTACACAATATGTTTCCAGTTCTTTAAATCTTATATAATTGTCTTTTTTTCTGTTGACAATTCACTGAATTTGACAACTCAAAGTCATGCTTGGATATGTAAATTTCACAGTCTAGTAGAGAAAAAAAATCAAGTTTATTCCTGTAGTGTACACAGTACTTATATTTAGACATACCTGAGATGCCGTGGTATGAGGAATATTCTTGCCAAAAGTTCTGAAATGTATTATTAAATGCAAAATCATTTGTTTAAATGGAAGAATCAATTAAAGTACTTCTCAAGAAACACTGAAGATGGAATACTGTTTTACAATGTTGATTCGATCTTTTTTCTCAACAAAGAATTTGATCCACCCAGTTCCAAAATAAATCATAGCTGGATCTCAAGTTACAAGACCACTCCAGATCTCTAAGCACATAGATCTCATGGTCTGACCCTATCACATCCTCTTCTTCTTTAAAATATTTCCTCCCACATTGATGTGTTCAGGTTTTGGACCCCACAGAACTGTACGTCTGACAGATCATGGCATAACTGGTACATGTATGACACAAAGTTAATGTGTTCCCATTTCATGGGATTGTAGGCCCACTGGACCCAAAACTGGTTCATCTATGCTGATTAGCTCGCAAATCAATTCACATTTCCTCAAATGAAGAAACTCAGAATATGACAGTATAGGTAACTTGGTGGTTTTCATCCCTGTCATTTATAATGGATGACATGGTACTTTTTGTAGCCTGAACATAATCAACAATGAAGCTTAAACATGTGCATATTATGGGTCAACTGGCAGTGTGAAAATAGTAAATATAAAAACTCTATTTTCTACCAATGCACATTAATTGCCATCAGAAATTATATAAAGATAGCTATGATATATAATGTCTTCATTAAAACATATATTTTAAAAATGTTTAGAATACCTAGGATTCCTGTATCTCGAAGAACAAATTATTCTTAGAAGACCCATAAACATGATAAAATACCATTCCCTTATGGCCAGCTGATGATCTAATATATTTTGATAGGCAGATTCACTTCTCATCATTCCAGTATTTTGTGTAAATTTGTGTAAACTTACGGTTTTGGGGTCGCTTCCTCTGCATCGTAGAATTCATCTAATTCGCTGTCTGACGACATTTTAGGTTAATTACCTACGTAAATAATGAAAAACATTCTGATTTAGTGGAAGGTAGGCCTACCAGTCTAACAACCCACTTCCATTCGCGTAAATAACTGGTCTCGGGATTTTACATGAGTTTAAGGAACTCCTCTAGATTCTTCATAACAATCATATTCGGAGACGCCGAAGTTTTTTCGTTGGATATAAAGAGCAAACGTTTGATTGTGAGGTAAATTTTATGTTAAAGAAACGTGTATTTATAATTTGAATTTCATGTACTATTGCGGTAATAAAAGATTTCTGTAACTTTATATGGAAAAACTTTGATCAACAGACAGAAAAAATATTTCCCATAATTCAACGGTAAAACCATTCAACATGGAGGACCAAGTGGTCGAAGTTTGCAGTCCGAACGGTATTTATTACAAGGTATTTCAATATATTTTCGTTTATTTGTCTATATTGATTGAGAAAAATAATTTGAAATGAATCAAGAAATAGTTATATGTTTGGACCGGTTAACTAAGATGGGAAATTAATTTTGAAAGTAAATTTCTTCGAAACACGCCGTTTTCATGTGGGTTTTCTATGGCTACTTTCATAATCACACCATACGAGAGAACGTATGTATGGTGTTTTGTTATTTGTGAAATCATACCTCTTAATTTCAATGAATGGATTTGATTTTATCTTTAATTCTGATGATATATTTTACTTTTACCTCCTGTGTTTATTTTATGTCAAATATTTAACATTACCAGAGTGCTGAAAGTATGAGTCATGTTTTGGAGTCTGAGTCGTATTTTCTTATCATTCTTTATCAAAACTTAAGATGTTTCACTCTGGTGCTCCTGTGATGCACATAACATGGCATCGTTAAAGGAATATCCATGCTCATGATCATAATGATTTTTCTAAATTTTATCTCGACCAAACATAACAACTACACATATGGGCTTTTAATCTCTTCATGTAGGGAATTTGGAGATAAACAGATGCATGTACACAATTAGCTGCAGAACTGTAGCTCTCTGCTTGAGAAAATTCGGACAGATAAAGCAGAGAGCAACAGATCCAAGCGTTGTAAAAACCTTCGATTTACGCCGACGATTTTTTGTCGCTACTTTAGGTATTTATTTCGTGTAGTTTAAGCTTTCTCTAGCTTTTAGAATTGCATCCTATAATTAATCATATATTCAATTCTGATTTTTGATACTTTATTTACCTTTTAACGGTCTGAAACAGTCCTGTATTTAGTTTTGTAATGTCGGTTTAAAAAAAGTTCCATTTCGATGTCCGTAACCACAAACAGCCATTTTTTAGCGTTGAAAGGTAAGTTAATTATCAGGAATTGAAGTTAAATGTATGATTAATTATTAAATACCATTTTTAAAACTGGGGGAAGTATAATACAAGAAAAAATACCCCAAGTGAGCGAAAAAAATCGTCAGCGTAAATCGAAGGTTTTTACAACGCTTGGATCTGTAGCTCTCTGCTTTATCTGTCCGAATTTTCTCAAGCAGAGAGCTACAGTTCTGCAGCTAGTACACAATGAGAGAAAAAAAGTGATGGAGCAAGTCTAATTTTGATCAGCATGATCAGACCTACATTAATTCTTCTAAACCTACTCCTAAATATTTTGTAAATAAAATTATAGATCAGGAGATATTTTTTACTGCATATGTCTAAGGCAAAGGTTAAATTTATTTGCATGAATCATATCCTTTGATTCAGAATCAAAAAATTGCAGTTGGAGGAGGATGCATTAGATATGTTAACTTAAAAAGTTTAGATGGTGTAGGGTCTTATCATATGAGATAGAAAATTGATGCATATATATATAGTCAAACCTGTGTCCTATGTATAAAATTACTTTCTGTCTTATGTATATGTCTTATGTATGACCTAGAAAAATAAAAATCCCATCCTGTGTATTTACTTGCATTAAGTTATTGACTAAGTGACACAGTCATTGAATGAATTATCACACATCTGATCATAGGTACATGAAATATCTTGTTATCTCTTGTTTTCTTGTCTCAATTATTTGATTATTGATTTCTATATTATATTCAATAAGTAGAAATAGGTGTAATGGTAATCGATTCATCTGAATATAAAGTTCTGTTTTGTATTCTTTTGAATGAGTATAAAGCAAAAAGAACATTCCTTATATTTGTGTTTTGGAATTATTTCAAGTTGAGCTCACCTTTCTCAAACCTAGCTGAGCTTTCATGATTTTAATGTCATAAAACAAATAAATGTGCAGTATTTAGTTGGATGTTAATACATGTAAAATAGCCTCTTTTTATTTTACCTCAGTGCCAGAGTTTCCTTTCTTCTATTTTTAATGTTTCCTTAACAACAGATTTAGACTGAGCACATGAATGACACAATAAACATTGAGTATTATGTACATCTACAATGTAGATTTTTCCACTGACATATTTGGTTCATGCAGTGACTGAAAAGAGGATTAATATATTATAAAATGTTGAAAAATGTGCAGTATCTAGTTTGAAATGTTGCTTCCAGATGTCAAAAAAACTTTTCTTTGAGCAACTGAAAGAATTTAATCACTAGGCCATATCACTGTTTCAGTATTTTCACTGTATGGTCAGACCCGTCAGATTATTGAAATACTGTCTGAGTGCACTCAGAGGAGTAAAGTGTCATAACTATAAAATTGAAGAATCTGATGTGGATTGCTTTGTATAGTCCTTCAGTGAAATTCAATGTGATTCAGAATTTTTTTTTTTGGACAATGAGATTACCAGACATGAGACTATCTTTGTTAGAGCTTTATTAATTATATCATGCTGTGCAGTGAGGCTATAGTCTTCATGATCACTGATCATGCTGATCTTTAAAGGAAGGAGAGGAGAGGCACACAATATCAGTATATAATGGATTTGAAGGGGGAAAATAGATGAAAACATTGTTGTAAAGATTCTAAATTGAGTTTTTACAGGGATGTTGTGTACCAGCTATGTTTCTTTATCTAAACAGCTTAAAACTGTAAATTTGCATGCTGGATATCAAAGCATGTAGAAAGGATAAAAGCCCAGAGAACCTTACCATGCTTACTAATTCAGATTAACATCTGTAAACTTGATAAAACCTGGACATTGAAATCCATGTTTACATATATGCATATCTTCTATGAAAGTTTCTGAAGAGAATTTCTGGTTTGAAAGATAAGTTTGTAGACAAGGGGTGAGAGCAAAGTAAATAACTCAAACATTCTTTCCATCAAAACTATAACTTTCTTTTGAAAGCATAGGTATAAAAATCAATCAATGGTACATATGTAACCGATTTGTAAAGTTTAGATACATTATTTAGAATACAAACACAGCATTGACAATGTTGACAGATTTACCTATCTTACATCAGTTATAATTGAAGTAAAGTATGGAAAAGGCAATAAACTTCTAAAAAACAGATTCTACACTTTGGTCTGCCACACTTAAAATAAGAATTCTTTAAGTTGTGTTAACTAGCAATGAACAGCTAATAGTTTACAAATTTCATGTCTGGATACTTAAGTGACTGTGTAATCTTTATCATCTATATCTGTAGATTACACATTTTGACATAGATGATGAACGTGAATAATGATAATGGTATGAGAAATTCTGAGAGGGGAGGCTTCGGCTGAGGCTAATTATAGCACAAAGCTGAGAGTGTCGTGGGATATCTCGAAATGATCAGTATATATAAACAGAGGCTAAAGCAGCACTGATAGAGAGAAGAGAATCTATATACACAACAAGTTAACCAGCGTCTTATAGATCCTGTCAGAGCAAGCCGGCAAATAAAAGAGAAAAAGCACACAAAAGATACAAATGTTGATATATTTACAACCTTTTTTTTTTCACTGTTTTAATCCTCTTTTTTTTTCATTTCCAGGCATTTGTGAAGAATGTGTACGATGATGAAATCCTGGTCTCATTTGAGAATGAGTGAGTCATTGTTTTTGCTCAGCAGTGAATTTTAGAAATGCACTGGAAGAAATCCAAGGGGAGCATATCTTTTTCTTGGGGGGAATTCTTCAAATGGGGGGAGAACTGCTGTAAAAGTCTGCTGTGATGGGTATCAATTTGACATGGAAATTCCCAGCATATCACCTGTACTGTAATATAGTACAGTATTGTACAGATATATTTACCGTGCATTATTATATATATATATTGAGTACACGTATGCTACCATCAAGAATTTTCATAGAAGCCTTGATAAAAAGATGCCACACATGAATGTGTGAGTGCTGAGGTGTTATGGAGTTATTTATAACATCTATAGATAAGAGTAACGAGACAGGAATATATTCATGTATTCTGGGGTGTAGCACAAGTAACTAAATAGTATGTACATTGTAAACTGTACAGTCGATGAGGAATGAGGACAAGAAATAAACAGCTGTTAACTTAGTTATTATAATCAGTAAATCTATGAAGCTTTGGCATCCCTATTAATTATGAGCCAGTGTCTTTAAACATATTGTGTGCATTGATTTTGATTTTCTTCTCTGATACCTAAACACAGACCTAATTACACGTTAATAAGCCCCGTAATGTGATCTAGTACAAACAGATGTGGATAGGTGGAGCTGCACAAGAATTAGGAGATAGACCTTAAAAAAACTATGTTTTTTTTTTTTACTATAATGTATTAATTAAAAAGTGATCTAGTACACACACATGTATAGGTGGAACAGAAATGGAACAATGTTTATTAAAAAATCTATGCTTATTTACCATTATGTTCTAATAAAAGTACGATTGATAGGCATGGTTTTCTTTCATTTTTTTTTTTACATGCATAATTTAACGTACAATTTTTAAAAGACAGCTTGATGCTCACTTCTTCTAGCCATAAAATCTTCCCGACAACCCTTACATTGGCATCTGGAAGTAGCCTTACATACAACCTATAAACTGTATATATAGCTTTAAAAAAAGATATATGATGCATGCAGCTACAGGATTTATGATGAAAAGAATAACATGCAGGGAATAAAATAAGTAACAGAAAACATATTATTTTTCTTA
>PRKT01000822.1:0-49974 GCA_003671525.1 Saccostrea glomerata | reverse complement strand
TGGGTATGAAGCAGATGAACTACCTAAATAGTTATGATGAGCAAGGGCCCTAATCTTGCAAAATTTTGAATTTCAAGGCCCCAGGGTCAGGGGTGGGGGTGGGGCTCTACTTGTATACTGAAAATGAATTAATTGTTTGAAATCTGCTCCTTTGTATTTATAAAACATTTATTTATTTTTTGATAGGCAATTTTAACGGTGCCTTTTTAAAATTTGTGCAATGTGTGGACCTAGGGTCAGGGGTTTATTTCACAGTGTTAGGGGCATTACTGATTATTGCTGAATATTACTGATTAGTTGGAATGCATTTTTTTCCCCTACCTTGCGTATGGGTATTCAGTACCCCTGCGAGGTGATCATGAATAATTCATGAATTACCTTGAATTTTTCATGAATTTTATGAAGTTCATGAAGTTATGAAGTTCATGAAGATCCTATGAACTTATTATTGGGCATATTTAAATCAATAAACCAAGCTAAGCAACTGCTAAGTGCATTGTTATGATGATCAATGGTGCCTCTTTCAAAATTGTGAATGCCATATAGCATCTGGCTTAAAACATGAATCAAACTCAATAACTGGGAAGTTGTTGCAGAATGCTCAGGTGACCTATAAGGCCCGTGGGCCTCTTGTTTTTTACTATAATGTATTAATTAAAAAGTGATCTAGTACACACACATGTATAGGTGGAACAGAAATGGAACAATGTTTATTAAAAAATCTATGCTTATTTACCATTATGTTCTAATAAAAGTACGATTGATAGGCATGGTTTTCTTTCATTTTTTTTTTTACATGCATAATTTAACGTACAATTTTTAAAAGACAGCTTGATGCTCACTTCTTCTAGCCATAAAATCTTCCCGACAACCCTTACATTGGCATCTGGAAGTAGCCTTACATACAACCTATAAACTGTATATATAGCTTTAAAAAAAGATATATGATGCATGCAGCTACAGGATTTATGATGAAAAGAATAACATGCAGGGAATAAAATAAGTAACAGAAAACATATTATTTTTCTTAGGCCTGATGATGAAATCTCAGACGTTCTGATGAATTACTAGTTTTGTATAATTTTGTTGTGTAATTTTCTATGTTTGAGGATATCTTTTGAATAGATAAAAGAGCTAGAAATTTTTTTAATGAAAAATTTCATTTTTTGGTTTGTTAAAAAACGTACATAATGTATCTTTTGTCTACTTTTGTCAGCTGGCAGCCCGAGCAGAGAGTCCAGTTCTCCAATGCCAGACTCCCCTTACCGGACCAGGGCAAACACAGAGACTATAGGGACGGGGAAAATGTTGAGGTTTGTAACAACATTAAGAGGATTTCCCACAGAAACGCACCCAACTTAAATTGAAATTGTTACGTTAACCATCAAACATTGATATCTAGAAAATCATGGATATTGTAAAGTGAGGTTGAAGTCCAAAGCAATTTTTCTCAATTTGACCTCAACATCTCAAAATCTCAGATATTTTAATTTCTCAATAACATCAAGTTTGAGATGTATAAGGTTTGAGTGAATTATATTACAAGTTTATCTTTACTAAACAGTCACCAGTGTAGCATGTTTCTCATTTTAATTTACTGGCGTTTAAAATATCTTTAATATTCTGATAAAATTTTACAATTTTTATTTTTAAGGCACATGTTCTTGTTGAAAATGTGACGTTAAAAAAACATATGTACATATATAATGACAATTTGCAAATTAAATATATCTATCTTAATGATAACGTGAAATTGTAGGTATTTACAAGTACAAATGAAAAAGAACAGATGGCATGGTGGCCAGCACTGTTGAAGATGTTGAAGGGGGAGTTTGCAGTGATAGAATACACTGGTTACGACTCAAAGTACACAGATATAGTCCCGCTAGAGCGAGTTAGACCTATCAACTCAAAGTAAGTTCAACCTAAGTTATAGAAATCCTATGTATTTTTATTGTGAGAGTAAGCTTTATAAATGAAAGTTTAAACTGATATTTCTGTGTGCCATTTCATTTTGATCAAAGACTTGGATAAAAGGCCAAATACATACAGTGTAATTTCTCTCCAGTATTTCTGAAGAAAACACTACTTGATAAAAAAAATCTCCTGTCATAAAGAATTTATTTTTGTTTTTCAGCCCACCAATAGATAAGAACACATTTCACAAGTTTTCTATAGAAGTCCCTATTGATCTACGAGAAGTGTATGTATCAATCAGCTGTTTTGTCTATTTGTAACTGTTTGTCAATCACATCTGAAATACTTGTACCTATCTTCTGTATAGCCAACATGGCCAAATGAGTTTTAAAATTCTACAGCAATAAAAGTGACATAAAAGATTAAACTATTTCAGATGCCAAGATGACCATGAACATGCTGAATTCAAGAAACATATAGGAGGAGGTTGTGTGTGTTTTGATCACCAGGAGGGAACTCTAAATGTTATGGTATTAACCTTTACAATCCCTCACAGCAGCAAATTATATGCAACACCTCTTTCAATTACAGAAAAAGAACAAAGAAAAAAATTATAAAATACTGTATACAGGGTTATTTTTGCCCATATAAATATTTCGCCCTTTCACACTTGCAGACAATTTTGGCCCGTTTTAAATTCACCCATTCATAGTTTTATTTAAAAAATTATACTGTATTCTTTGAATTTGTCCTGTTTTAAATTCACCCAAATAAGAGTAGGGGCTAGGGCGAAAGGGGCAAAAATAAAACAGGTGAAAATTTCCCTGTATACAGTTCACAGTGGATATTTATAAACTAAATTTTCTTTATTGGTTTTATATTGGTTGGAGATCCAATGGTAATTGTTGATTTTAACACTCTTTAAAATGTTGAAATCGATTCCATGATCATGGCAATGATTTCTAAATTATCACTTTTTTCCTGGGTCATGTTTCAGTCGCTGAATGAATCTGTGATAAAGAGAGCGTCCATGTTAGCTGACATGCACCTTCGTAATGTCCGACAAAAGTTGATGCTGAAGAAGAGGACAGAAGAAGCGGTCCAAAGACTTCAGGTATCTCTCACTGAAAAGTCTTTTATAATGAAAAAAAATTTTATAATGTAAAGACTGGCTATACATTTATCTGAATGACATGTTGTGTACATACATGTAAATTAATTTTAAAATGTTAGAGATGTACTCAAACTTTAATCACTCTAGATGTGAAATGCACCTATTGCAAAATATAATGCATGTAAATATCTACAATATGGGATGAAATTACAGTTTGGAAAAATAGAGGTTACAAGAAAGAAAACAAGTTATGGTGTTATAGAATTGTCATTAAAATAGAGAGATTCCACTTTATTTTTTAGAGTACCAAAATCAGGTCAGGTTACACTGAGGAGTTCAATGTTCGTGGCGACCTGATGGGGCTGTCTATCGGTACACACGGAGCCAATATACAGCAGGCCAGACATGTAGACGGTATCACCAATATAGAACTGGACGAAGACACCTGTACTTTTAAAGTCCACGGGGAGGTCAGTGATGGATCTCTGTCAATTTGTCAAACATCCATTGTAGACTACTTTTTCTCTAGATAATATGATATAAGTGTAGTATGACTTCTCAATTTTGTAAGTTCACAAACATACAGAGAACATCTCAAAGTTTTGCATTATTCAGTAAAATTTAGTAATTAGCAAAAGAAGTTGACTTTCTACATGTATATTTAGAAGTTTTAAATATATTTTTATGGAATATGAGAAATATATTTGTTGTCTGTTTCACAAGTGTTTGTTTTTAGTATGGCATTAGGGTGAAAAAATTTCTGATTAGTAATTGGTTTTTGCAATTTGTGCTTTTTAGTCTCAAGAAGCTGTGAAGAAGGCCAGAGCTCTACTGGAGTATGTAGAAGAAACGTTTCAGGTTCCGAGAGAGCTTGTAGGCAAGTTACTCAATACTGAAACTTTAATGATTTGTTTATATAATAGGATATTGATAAATAATAAGACATTTTGCACTCAGTTTAGTTGAAAAAACTTTTTCATCCATTTGAGAAAAAGTTCTACTATCGATAGTTATGTAAGAAGACAGAAGTAAGAATGACTGATTTTACAAATTTTTTCCCGTTACAGCAAAGGTTATAGGTAAAAATGGCCGTAACATTCAAGACATCGTGGACAAGTCGGGGGTGGTGCGCGTGAAGATCGAGGGGGATAACGAGACCGACACGCCTCGTCAGGAGGTAATGGCGTCACTGGTAAGGGGGCGGAGTAAGATACATGTCAATCACTGTACGCAATCCCACAGCTGCACAATAGACTAAACCCAGGGAAATTTACACATTTTAAAGCAGTAGAGGACCCTGGTAGATAAGTAGGATGGTCCAATCGGAATGGAGATGTTTTTTGTAGGAATTATTATTTTACTAAAAAATTTTTATAATTCTTGACAAAGAATGAACATATGATTTGCAAACATGGAAGGTAAAAGGTTCAATTAGAGACAAAATTTGTTTTAGTAGAAGCATTGTAAGTTCACCAACGTTACTCTGCATGTTAAAAAAATAACTTTAATTTAAAATGTATTTACAACTCACATACATGTACATACATTATTTGGTAGGTTCTCTACTGGAGGAGAGCATCTATTGTGCAGCTGAAATATTGTGCAAAAAAGATGTACAGTCTGATTCTTTGTATAGCTAAATATATCATCTATGTGCAAAAAGAGAAAATTGATGCAACTCAAACTCAGCATAGCTAATCCAAAGATATGATTGCAAAATATTGGCAATTACTTAAATTTGAAAAAAAAAACAGAAAAGAAATATAACAAAAGCTAACCGCCTGAGTTTGGTAAGCATTGTATATTCACAGTATATGACAACTGTCACATGTGTCTTACTTTTTGGCATCTTGCCAGGATTTATCTTTTCTTGCTTCTGTTTCTTCCTTTGTTAAGTACACCTGTACTTGTTATTATTATGTCTTCTGTTGTTTATTATTGTATTGAGTTAATTATTCTTCAGTTTATTCACATCACCTTGTTATTGTTTTCTGAGTTCAGATATTTTATAAATACTAATATGTCACAACAACATTTCTACTTTAATATTGATTAAACATAAATAATAGCAATGTTATATTAAACGTTCGATTTACTTTTTAAATCATTGAGAAAGCACCTGTTCCTTGGGAACATATTATAAAATGATTATATCAAAAAGTAACAATTCAATTCAAAATGAAGCGAAGGATGTCACATTTCATCGTGTCGTACAGTATTAAACCTGATATTTGTCATCATTTTAGGGACAAGTACCATTTATATTTGTTGGAACACAGGAAAGTACGGGAAATGCCAAGATTCTACTGGAATACAACTTAGATCATTTGAAGGTAAATTTATCTGCCTGACAAAATAGTGGAGCTAAGATTGACTTTTGCCTCAGTCCTATTTATTTACAATCTTCTAGAAACTACATACTGCAATTATCTGTGATTTATGAATTGCCTTGATACAAAAGGAAATTAAAATTTTCATTTCTACTATTAGAGGAATGTGGTCTTGTTTCAGCAGATCCTAGGGAAGAAAATGTACATTGTACATGTATATCTGTTTTGCAATTTACTTCATACCTCATATTGAATAACTTTTCAAAGTTTTCATGTACGTTAAGTCTGACATATGTATATGTTTTGTAGGAAGTAGAGAAACTGAGACTGGAGAAGTTAGAGATTGACCAACAGTTGAAGAGTTTAGCGGGACCCCAGACTGGGCCATACTTCCCACCAAACCGAGAAAGGAGGTCAGGCTTTACTATTTTAATCATCACACACAAGTCCATCACGATTTTTCAGGGGCTTGAAAAACTTTCTGTTGATGGAAGTTTTGTCTGTTAAATTTGGATTCTTTACAAAAGCATCATCATGCTTACTATAAGGGAAAGATTTACGTGTAAGCCCAATCCAAAGGATTAACCTCAGTTAATGGTGAAGTAAGATTTCAGTTATATTTCACAGCTAAATCCACATATACATGTGCATGTGATAAAAATACCTAGTCAAGTGAAAATAAATCATGCATGTTTATGTGAGAGATGGTGATTTCATAAATTGCATTATTTCTATGATTTGTCAAAAAAAATGTTTTTTCTTTTTTCCAAATACATAATTTAAATAGAAATTACTAAAACATCCAGAGATAAAATATCAACATGGAAGATAAAAGATTTTGTATGAAGATTTTTTTGTATATTTCAGGGGGAGTAATGACCCGTCCTCAGATGACAGGGGCAGACGAGGAACGGGAAGGGGGCGGGGTAGAGGAGGCAGGAGATGGGCCAATGAGAGACGTACTTACAACACAGGTAAGGAACATGGAAAATGACATCACAATACAGGCTAGCAGAAAATAAAACAATGAAGCATGACATGTAAATACAGTCAAAGCTTGTTATCTCAAGCTCATGGGACCGAGAAAATTCTGAGATATCTGATGATTCAAGATAATCATGGCAAAATTACAAAAAAAGGTAAGGGGTTGGAACTACACATATCCATGGTCTTTGAGATATCAGGGTTTGAGATAACAAAATTGGATAATATGGTGCTTTTGAAAGTGGAACCTCATAAATGTTCTTTCTTATCAATAAGTAAGTATCATATGCTCATGTCTGTGTAAACTAATATGAACTTGTTTTACAGATGAGTCATCGCCTGCACCTATAGCTGATTGGTCGGAGGAGATGAACGCTGAAGATAATCGTCAGTCAGGTTACTACACGGACAGTATTCTGACCGGGCGGGGCCCAAGAGGAGGGGGAGGAGGGTACAGGCCCCGGGGTAGGGGAGGCAGGTACCCCCGAGGGTCAGGCTACTACTCCAACAGGTCCTCAGGTAAAATTACACTGGCTTGTGTAGGCTTATCATTTAACAGCATTTTTCATGCTTTTTTTAGGTAGGATGCCAAAAAGATTTTATATCAGTGTTATTCATCTCATGCGTTTTAATTTTAACAAACTGGTAAATTTGGATTGCATATCATTTTGAATTTACATTTCATTTTATGTTGTATGCATATTACTTTAGTTATAATTTGGAATGATAAGTAATTTTTTTTTTAATTAACATTTAATACATTTGTATATATTTTTTTAAATAGAATTTTTGGTTCAAGCACTCTTTAGTAGCTGCTTTTCCTAATTACATTGTGTAATGCTCTCTCAGACCACTATTTGCATGCCTTTGTTTTGACAGATTATAATGACCAGCGTCGGTATAGATCAGATAGACCCAGTTACTCCTCCAGCAGGCACAGTACGTGGCATGTTTCTTGTTTGGCTTGGTTTTAGTGCTTTATAGATCAGTAATTCTCCTCATCATTTATTCACAAATCGTCAGTTTGAAATCGATCTGCAGCGATTAATTTTCACGACTGAGGAAGCATTCTCTACCAATATAAAGCAAAAGAAATTTTTCAAGGGGATAAATATTTGTGAATTGAAGAAGGTTGCAAAACTTGTGAATATTTCTCGATCACAAATAAAAGTTGGTTTACAGTAACTTCATGTACCACTGGTTCTATGAAAATTGTGCAGATTAAACAGGAAATGGGAATGAGATTTTTATCCCTTTTTCTTTTCACGAGTATCTTGCATATGTTGACAAAATATTATTTGATGATTAAGTCTACCGTATTCTTGGAATCTGAATACATGTACAGTAATCTGGAGTATTCACTTGACTATCATTGAGACTTCAAACTCAATGTGATATGCAAACAAATTGCAGATTGCAATTGATAAAATTTTGGATTACTCAGAATACAGATTAGACAAATTATACTGTACATTCTTTTTTCCCCATTCTGAAAGTCCATACAGTAGTGCCACAGTAATTAGTGCCACAGTATTTGGCCCTTCAGTGATATTCTATCAGATCTGAATTTTTATTTTATACATACTTTACTTACCAGCTTGAAATTTGAAAATTTTTTAATACATGGTAAAATGAGAATTTTATAGCCTTTTGATATTGGTACTATAAACAGCAATTATGATGCATCATTTACATGTGACTTAAGCATATCAAATGATCAATTTGAAACTCTGGATTAGTGAGGCACCATTATCCATATACTGCACATGTATTTATGGTACTAATGAAGTACAAAATATACTCAGCAAGGTGAAGGTTTCATTTTTGCTTGAATCTGTAATCTCATATGGACAATTCATTGAATGGTATCTTTAGAGATAAAAAAAGGAAAAGAATTTTATCGAATTCCTCAGAAAGAACACTGATCTTATTTGCAGTCTTGATGATGTACACTATTATGCTGCAGATTATTGTAAATTCGAGGATTTTTCTTGTGAATACAGATTTTTTTAATGATTTTCTTATCATTATATTTCAGTGGCGTATGATACAGATGAATCGCGGGATCTACGCTCTCGGCGTAGGATGACGGACGATGATGATACAGTATTAGATAATGCAAGTGTCACCAGTCAAGACCAAGAGGGTGAGTCAAAGTCAAAAATATGAAAGAGGAAATGTACATGTAACTTTATATCTGTAGGGAAAGACATTGTGAGATTTATAAGAAAATATGCTTAATCTCTAAAAAGTTTAACTCTACTTAAAGGTTAATAAGGGTAAAATCTTTTAAACATAAAAATTGTATGTAAATAGCCATGCACTTTAGAATTGAATCATTAGCTGATTCTGTAATTGATATCAGATAATTTAAAACTGATTACTGATCAAATTTTCAATTCAGGGAATAGTAAGTAATGTGTAACCCAGCCATATCATCTATAGTAATTTCATGTTTTGGTTTTATCAAGCTTTGTTTTGTTCATAGAACATAGAGATCAAAGACCCAGGAGAAAACGAAGGAATAGGAATCGTCCCTTTGGTAATGGAAGTGCTGCATCAGGTACAGAAACGGACAATAGTGTTTCTAATTATCGGCCATCCGGGGGCAGGCCATCACAATTTCAGAATGACGCTTCTCATAACGGGAATTCAGTTAAAACTGAACCATCAAAAGTGAAAACAGAACTCGAATCCAAACCATCTGGGCCGTCCAAGGAAGGTAGTAATATAGGTAGTACGAAGCCTGTCGGTCAGTCTAACAAACCAAACTGGAAAGCAGGATCGGCTCCACCTCGAGAACAGAGAAAACCGGCCCAGAAGTACTCAGCATCAGCCAGGAATGGAACCAGTGGCTCAGAATCAGATTCTAAAGCTGCTAAAACCAAAAACAATACTTCTAGTAGTCAATCAAAAGAGCAGATCGTTAATGGAGAGTAAAGTGTGCTTTATTTATGATAAGATACAAAATGGAGGAGAGCTGCTAAGTCAGTGATGGGGCATCCTTTTCCTCCTCCTTTTACAGGAGAGTGCTTTGTTGCCTAGGAAACCATTCATGACATTGTTTAGTGTTTGAGAATTAGTATTTAAGGAATCTGTTTGTCTCTTTTGGAGATGGAGTTTGCTATGCAATATTTGTCAGTTTACATTTAATGGCTGATGCTGTCTTGTTAAAAAATTTTCCTTGATATAGAAATTGTCCGATACCTTTATACATGTGTCTGTTTTCTTGAACCTTGACCTTTGGAATTCCATTTACTGCTCTGTCCCAAAGATTTGCATAATAATTTTGATTCAACATGTGATTCTATCAGTCTTTGTGTTAAAATGTAAAATTTTAGATATTAAGAAATTAAGTTAAAAATAATATTGATGACGTAATAGATTCGCAATAAGTCTTTTTGATGCTGACATATTGTAGTGATAAAATGTATGTAAAATTGAAGTTGATGTGACTTAACTATATAAGTGTCTTTGAAAGAGTGATACATCTGCTAATTAAACTATATGTACATGTAATAGTATTCAAAATTTATACAATGTATTAGCTTGATATCGTAAAACCATTCATGTCAGTGTTACTAACAAATGAATAGACTTTTCTGTTGTGTAAACTTCATATCTGAATCTCAGAATTACTTGAAAAAGGGTGGATTTTTGTTTTTAGTTCTTTGTTCTAGTGAATGGTGATAAAATGGAAATGAAAACTTTGGGAGAATTGAGAATTTAACTTGGAGATTAATATTAATAATTAATCACATAGATTCTTTTATTTCTTTGATATAATGATTATAAATTCGTTTTGTCTGTTATACATGTACATGTATAAAAATATTGATTTGAATATATTCCCTTACATAGTATAACTTATAAGAAATAAGTTTTAAATTGATTTCAGATAATTTGAATAAAATATTCGTTTTAAATAATTATCAATGATTATTGTGTGAGGAAGGAAACTGATTTTATTCTATGTTTTTCAGATGACAATCATAGCTATCTGTTAAAAAGATTAAGGTCATATTTTTGTACTATAAATAGAAAGAGTATATCAAAGGAAAAGTGAATAGAGTATTTTTACAGGGTCAAGACTCTGTGTCATGTTTTCTCTTTTTTTCTGCCATATCTGTCTGTTAAACATGAGAATGATCAAAAGAGAGAGAGAATTCTCTTAGCATTGGTAGATTCATTTATATAGAGACAGTGATTTGTTGTAATTTGTCCATGAATGACATGTATTTTGTTTGCAGTGCATGAATGCATTTACTCGTTTGACTGTGAGCCCATGTTTAGAAGCTTTTTGTTTGACAGAAAAAAAATATCATTTATGTCTTCAAAGTATTTTGACCATTGTTAACTCACAAAAATATATTAGTCTTATTTGGTCATCATTTCTCATTTTTGAGGCATTCTTTGTCATTGATTAGAATGCTATAATACAGGGTAGTTCAGAAAACAATACCAATGGTTGTAACAGATTAAAAACAGAATTTACTATTTGCTACCCAATGGTTTTATTTTTACTTTGAATCAAATGCAGACTGTGGATGTTTACATGTATTTGTTAGGCATTTGTCCCTACTGAAAACAAGGGAGTGACTCTGAATTATTTATGATGATAATTTTGCAAGGGTTTGGCAAGTTTTGTAATTGAATGCTGACATAACTCTTAAAGTAAGGCATTATATACTTACATCTGAAAATTGGAATATTGTGTGCAAAGGGCTGATAACTCTTTCAACACAAAGAGAAGTTTATACTTCCATGGTGCGATAGTTGTTCGTTAAAATTACAAACTTAAAAACCAAAGAATCGAGGAAATAATCCTGAATGCATGTTTTTATGTGACTTAATTAAGGAGACTTAGTTAATTAACTGCCATATCTCATATAGAGTTTAGTGTTAATGAAGTTGTTACATTTGTTTCAGTGTTATTACATTATTATTACAATGTCATTACATTCATTGGTATTGAAATCAACAGTGAGGTTGTTACATGGCTTTTTTTATATAACGAATGAAGTGTGTGGTAGATTTTTTTTGTTCCGATTGTGAGATATATATGAAATAATTGCAAGACTGGCAACATTCTTAATTTATTTCACATCCTAGGCCATTTTCTTGTAGTTTTCCTTCCATCCAGTGCGATTTTTATTTCTCTTTTTTTTTTGTAATAAAATTATTGCTAAGGATTGTTTTGATTGTTATACTGCCTTGTGTCTGAAGGTTGATATAAATTGGGTTTTCTCATCAACCGATCACATACAACTATTGATTTCAGCCATATGTAAATTTAAAACAAGATAAGTAAGTGAAATACTGATGCCTCTGTATGACAGTTTTTGACAAATGTTGAAGTTTCTCAAGTGCAACTCTAACTCCAAAGTCAAGGGAATAATGTTGTAACCCATAGAAAGAAATGTAGGTCAAATGCCAAGGTCAAGGGTTATATTAAAATTACCTTTAAATTAAAGGGGTGATCTTGTCATGAGAAATACATGTACACTTATGAGTTATGAATTATTAAAACACTAGCATCAACTGTTCAGAAGTTATTGCCAAGGTTAAAGTTTTCTAAAGTAGGTCAAACTCCAACATAAAGGCCAGAATGGTTTTCCAAAGGTGCCTTTTCACATGGAATACACCTGTGAAATGTGAAGGTCTTAGTACTAACTGTTCAAAAGCTATGTCCAAAGTTGGCCAAACTCAAAGGTCAAGGTCAAAACTATTTACTGGGTATATCCATGGAAAGGTCTTATCACAATAAATACACAAGTGAAGTATGAATGCCCTAGGTCCAACTGTACAAAAAATTTATGGCCAAGGATAAAGTATGGTAAAATTTTGCAAAACTGGGTCAGATGTCATATATGTTGGTACCAAGATAAAGGCCTTGTTAGAAGAAATACATGTGAAATATGAGAGCCAAATATAGCTCCAACCAATCCAACCAAAAGTTATGAGAAAACAGAAAGAAAGACAGAGACAAAGTTAGTGCAAAAACTTTATAACCCCGAATCTTTGATTATGGGGACTTAAAAAATACAGTTTTTTGAGGTCAATACAAAAACTGGCCCAAAAGCCTTTGAACAGGTTGTTTTGTTTTGTTTAATGGACTTTCGAGTCTGAATACTGATCGTTATGTTATCTCTATATATTTCATTTAAAAAATTCAAACATTAGAGATGTTTGTAAAACACTTATTCCTTCCTCCCCCAAATAATTGGAATTTTTCTAAGTCCAAGGGGCATAACTCTGTCCAAAATAGTCCGATCATGGCCAAAACAGAAAATGACCTAGATATTCTTTTGATAAATCTGTATACCAAATTTCATTTCAATATGTGCAACTTCTGCGAAGAAAATGAACGGAAACTGATGGAGGACCGACAGACAGCAAAGCAATGTGCCCTCCCTTCCTCGTAGGGGGTTTTAAAATCATCGTCTGACCCTTTGTCGGATCATTAAGTGGATAGATGAAGTCCAATCCAACAGAATAAAATATTCTACCCCTGGGCCTGGATATCAAGATGTAAAACAGTTGGCATGATCATGCTTGATGAGCATTGAGCCTAGATCTACCGAAATTGGGAGTCTTGGTTCTGGTGTGAGGGTGGCGCTCTGATGATCATATATAGGGAAAATGAATTAATTCTTTCAATTTTATTAAATCTGATCATGATCATTATAGAAAGCAGACAATCTAAGTGCATGATTATGATGTGAAATACACGTTACTTCCAAAATTGTGGAAATAATGCTGCCTGCTTGAGGTCCTCTTGTTAAGGAGATCTATTGGCCAGATATTGAAAAAAGTATGAATTATAAAAAAAATTCATAAAAAAATTTATGAAAACTTTTTCTGCTTCATAGAACTATATGGATCCTGAGTCAAGGTTACGATGGAACTCTGTTGGTACAGGGAAATTGTATTTTTTGAAAGTTTTCCCTATGCTTCTATATAGGTATATAAAAGGCAAACTATTAAGTACATCGATTTTATAAGCAAAGGTGTTTTAACGAATTTGTGAAATTCAGGAGCCTTTGGACCGAGGTTCTGGTGCTGGACAGTGGCGGATCCAGGGATCTTGAAAAAAAGGGGATCGGGGTAGGGGCCGACAACCACACCCCAAAAATGATTTATTCAATCTTATGTATATATATTTTGGACACCCGTCTAAATCCGTCTGTGCAGTGCTCTATTGATCATGTAGGGATATAGGAATTATTTTTATCAATTCTTTGAGAGAATTTATTCCCCTTTGATCATTAATTAAAGTAAATAATGTAAATGCATGACAGGTACATTTATATAGAGTGTTATTCAAGAATTTTTAATGCATCTACAAATGAATGATAAATTAATCAGTAACAATTTTATAATACTATTTTGATTTGTACCATAAATATTAGATAAGGAGCAGGAAATGATCATTGAAGTTTGATCTGACTACACTATTTCTACTTTGAAGTATTAAATATGGATCATAAGAGTTGAATTAGTATCAAATGGAAGTGTAGGAGTAATGGCATATATACGAGCATAGGCAAGTAAAGAAATCTACTTTTAGAGCTGTTGCAGATTTATAAAATAGGTTTTGTAGATTTCTTCATTTCTTTTGATTCCAAGCATCATAGACCTTCCTTCATCACTTTATTTTTCTTTATTATATAATTATCAAATTGTCATTTTGTGGAACTTTTACAGGGTTGTTTCATACTCAGGTGACCGAAATGAACCATATACCTCTTATCACCGGGGAGGGGGGTGCTTTCGTATAAGAAAAGGATGTTATAGTTTTACATTGGAAGATTTTTTCCCTATATTCAGTATATATACTTGTGTCAGTCTAAACCAAACTTGCCATAAACCATGCGTGCGTGATCCAAGTTTCTAAGTTGAAAGGACCATGCCTTTTCCCAACAGCAGTGAAAATATGGATGATAAGGTAAAAAAACTGAAGATGTGACATCCTCCAATGTGGTACATAATAGCTTCTTGATTTATTTCGTGACAAAGTTCTTTGAGGTCATTTTATAATGAGAGAGAGAGAGAGAGAGAGAAGGAGAGAGAGAGAGGAGAGAGAGAGAGAGAGAGAGAAGGGATAAAAAGATAGAAACAATTTATAAATATCGTCACAGTATTCTCTGAGGCTTAGTGTATTGTTGGGAGTGGTGATAGTTAATCAAAACATCAGAAAAAGAGGGGTTAATTCAACATAACTTTACCCCCCCCCCCCCACCGTTTAAAAATCCAACTATTTCTTTTGCAAAGTATATCGTGGCTTTGCAACGCAGTTTTCATGTAGAAACTTAAAAAATAGTATTTATCATAACCTTTTAAATTCATGCTTATAAATACAACTTACATAAATTCGATTCTAGAAAAATGATAGCTGCAGATTTTCTACACATTAATAGATATTTTATACTATGCGGGTTAATTAAGCCCTTGTTTTGTTGAATAAATGGTTCAGTTCATATAAAAAAAATAAAATTTATTCATATCTGTATTTATTTAAAGTGCTATCTATATATACCGCGGGCTGTGATGGAACATTAGTTGTTAAAAAAAATATATAGGCCTATAGAAATTATAGATATAAAATATATCATGTCGTTAAATTAACCTTCACGTGATTTTTCGGGTGAACATAAAGATTATTTTTCGGATGAACATAAACATTAAGAATTACTGTAGTAGTTCTTAAAATTATTTCAGATGCTCCCAACTATCACTCAAATCAACTTCACACTCAGACATATATAAACGGGATAGGACAGGGCTGGGGTGGGGTGATGGGATGCCCCCCCCCTTTTCTGAACTTTATTTTTCCTATTAATGTCCCCACTTTTTTTGTAAATCGCTGCTAGGTGCTTGACATTTACTTTTCCTACATCGAAACTATCGGGCTTCATGTCCAGCAAAACAACAGGTAAAAGGAATCAATATTGCTTAAGTCGACATTTCTATAAAACTTTCTTCTTTTAAAATTTAATAATAATTTGTGGACAATTAAAGTAAATCTAAAAAAATATAAAAGGGAATCCTATAAAAGATAAACGTTTGTGTACATTTATTTGCTAGATTTACACAGATTGAAATTTGCTGTTCTTTTATTATTTTTAAATTGTTTCATTTATTTCCATGCTTAAAAACGATACATTTTAATATTTTATGTTCAAGACACTGATTTAACTTTAATGAATTTCTGAGTTGGAGTTGTCTCCCGTTCAGAGCTCTGATTATGTCAATATATGAAAAGGGGGTGTGCCCCACAAGGAATTCCGGCCTCGATTTCGATTAGCGCAGCAGACGCATTGGCTATTTGCTTGTTCTCGCTACAGCAAGATGGCAGAAGCAACAGACTCTACATGTAAGTAGACAATTTTATAACCATTTACAAAATTTTATCTTTTCGAAAATGATTTCATTGATGAGTGAGTGATGTAGATAAATTAATGATTTAATGAACAACACCTAAATTGAAAAGAAGGTAAGATTTTTTTCTCTTTTTTATGTACTTTTTTTCAGCAAGCAGTTTTAAATTATCCTAATTGGGATTTTAATAATATCCGTTTGAAAGAAGCGACGATTTAACGAGCTGAGGTTTAAAAATATTTCAAAGCAATGCGGAAACAATCTATTAAGCCCTGTATGGAATTATATATTTAAAAAAAAAACTCATTTCCCGGAGCGGAAATTTTTAATTCTTGAAAGATGGAAAGATATGTGATTTGGCTGAGATATGAATATTTTGTTCTGCAGCCTTTTGTTGTTGAACATAACTAGAATATCCTCATTCGTGAAGGTTTCTCCATGGAATGAAAACTATAATAAATTGACGACTCCTCTTATATTGATTTTTATGAGAGAAAAAAAATTATCAGCAAGCAAACGACATAAGCGCCATATACCAGACTGAGCAAAATACAAGAAAAACACGCCCATGTCGTTGTTTGCTCTTCTATCCCGTCCTGTTGCAGACGGCATCTCATTTTGTCGTCTGCATCATTTGGGGGTGCGAAGCAGGTTTTTGATTATTCCTGTGGATTATAATGCATTCATGTTAAGTGATTACATAACATGCGTGATGAGTAGCAAGGCCAAATGCGCATGTTTAATGCACTGTGAAAAAAAATCATGTAATGTGGATTTGTAATGGGACAGTGTAAGCATATTGAGACTCATAAATCACGTTTTGTGCTGAAATCGGACTTTAATCTGTGCATTTGACATTGGTGCGAATAATTTGACAGAAAAATTCTTGGGGCTGTTGATATTACAAATCGACACACTAATACCGCATAATACTATCACCTTAATTCAATTTGCTTCGCATCAAGTCGCACTTGTACAGTTATATACCAATGTAATGTATGTTTACCCCCCGGGCCCAGTCACTTCTTAGTGAGAAATACCACATATATATACTACTATACATGCAAACTGTTAAGTGGACAAATTGCTCGACTTGTTCATATATGTATGTGACATACAGCAAATTGTCTATGTGGCCCCCGAAGTAGCCCTCGACGCGATGAAAAGTTCAGAATTCACGGGAATTAGATAAATATTTAGAATTCCATTCAACTACAAAACCACATGATGCGTTTATATAAACTTCAAGAAAACCCCCATATAACGAAAGACATGTGTAAAAAGTTAGCTTTGCTGTATCACTTTCGCGTCCCCCCGTTTCTTCATCTGCCTTTCACAGATCTTCCGGGGGAGCTGATTGCCGCTGAATGGAAGACTCAGGAGGGAAAAATGACAGAAAAAATTATATAACTGCGCACATACTTGTATATTGAGTGTTTGGTAAAAATAATTTTTTTCTAAACTGCTTCCTAGCTCAGCTGAAGTGAGACTAAAGTGCCTCTTATAATTAGAAGTGGTGGCCGATACACTTCAAACATAAACGAAGAAAATCTTTCTCTACCATAATTACGACCCGCTTAGTCTTTTCCCCCTTAAATTTTTACAGATATATTTTTGAGAAAAAAAAAAATGCTCATTTGCGCAACGAGCACCGACTTAATAGCACAGGGTGATATTTTTCCGCATTTTAATTAAGCGACTAAAATTCACATTTATAATAACTCCTCCGCATTTTCGGGGTTTAACCAAATTCACATGCATGGCGCATTTTGTACTTTTACAAACGGTATAATGCTGAAATTTGAGCTCGTGGATTAATACTCCCAAGTACTTGGGAACGTTAGCATAGACACGTCCTCATAGAGTTAACAAAAAAAATCTGTCCCGTTTTGGATAAATTGTAATTGGGTTAAACGATTGATTTTCAGTGGAAATCTTTCTCTTCCCTCAAATTCTGCTTTTGATCTTTCACATTGAAACAGAATTTTAATGAGTAATTAAAGCGATTACCAATCCTATGCTTCGATGCTCCTATCCATTAAAGTGTGTTCGATATGGGAAGAACAATATGGCTATTGATATAATTTTCAGAGCCCCTCTATCGTGCCTTCGTCAATTTCTTCAGAAATATGTTAGAATTTGAATCTCAGGCTAATCGATATGGAGCGAGATTCACAGAGCGAATGACTCACTGATTTGTTTTTCCCCCTTAAATATGAGAAAAAAAAATCTTTTTACGAAATGACTAAATGATATTTTACTCATCAACAGTCATTGCTCCAGTTATAAAGTTCGAAAACAAATCGTTCACAATTTAGTTTTCCGTATTAAAATCAATTAATATTTACAGGCATTTGCAAAAGAAAATCAAGTGATTCAGACTCTGTGACTCACGTCTCGCTGAGCGGATGAATCGACAGTTATCGTATATTTTTTCGATAAGCACTGTAGTGAATATTGTTTATGTACGAATAGAAGCATTTTCTAATTTTTTCACATATTTTAGGATAGGCCGATACTTAACGCGGGACCTCCTATCTCCATCATTCTCGTTAATTGAAACATTCAGAAAGTTCCTGGGGCTCTCAGAATTTTTTTTAACCCCCTGGAAAAGACCCCCCTTGAATCGTAAATGATAACCCTTTTTCCACCAGAGAGAAAACCCCCTGACGTGTAAATGATGTAATGTTTTAATCTAAAGGTCGACCCCTACTGATCGGATCCCCCAAACCAGACACAGTTTTCTATAAATATTTATAATTTCCATGACATCCTCAACATTGCTTCGCTGGCGTGTGTTATTTTTCATTGAGGTTTGGAAAAAAAGTAACAAATCTATTGATACGCAGCTCACGATCTGATTTAAACAATAGCACTTTTTTTTGTAAAATACTGTTACTCAGTATTTATTTGATCCGCTTTTTTCAAATCAATCTTACACATTTAATTTGTTTTCAAGGCCATAAGGGCAGGTTCAACGAGTCTGGCTCGTCATTTGTCAGTTAATTACCCACGGCTGTTTACAACACTTGATCGTGTTTATTTTGGAAATTGATGACAAAGAGCCTGTATAATGAATTTGCTGATGAGAGAGAGAGAGAGAGAGAGAGAGAGAGCTGCCCCGAACCTGAGGGTAAAAATACTCCCTAGCTGTAATTTATGAATAAATTTAATGATTTTTTTTACACATCCAGCATTAACCCCCCTGGAGGCATCGGAATCGGGGGAGGGGTGGGTGGGTAGGGATAACTTAACTTCCCCACACTATATATTTTTGAGAGAGAGAGAGAGAGAGGAAATTAGGAAAAAAATCTAGAATATACACAATTGCCTTACGCATATTAGAAAAGAATCCCAAAAACTAAGATAGTGACACATCGGTTGGAATTAATGACCCCCTTAAGTGACTCACACTGGCCATCTTTCAGCCTTGTGGTCTTTGCTCCCTCTTCAAGTTGTGTAGGTGGTTCAATTGCCAAGGTGTGACTGTACAAATTTTAGAGGTTGGGTGGTTAAAACAATGGATTTAGGTCTGAAGGCCATGAATCATGCCAATCAATTAAAGAAAAATGTATGTCAAAACTCTCACCTATCTGCACTTTGACTTGGAGGAGTCGTAAATTCTAGTGGCACTTTGTGGTGATACAAGAGAATCGTAATCATTTATTTTTTACATACGTAGAATCTCTTCTCGCAATAAATGCTTTACTTAATTCTTGTCGACCTGCATCTTGAGATAAACTAGTCCGTAAAATATGTGTCATGGTCATGTCTATTTTTCGTAATTCATTTAATATATTATAAATATCCATCATAAATTCATAAAAATAAGATAATTTCATGAAGTTATTTGAAGCAGGTGTTCAAATCTAAACTTTGAAAGAAAAAGTGCGTCAAGCAATTAACCCTAGATACTTAAAATATCTTTTAATACAAAGAAAGTTAAACCCTGTTTTAAAAATTTATAGATCCGCCTCGTGGACGTTCATTGTCCCTTTGATCTCTATGAATTTGACAGGTCTAAGACAGCCGTTAGAGGAATGGTGAGTGTCTGGCTGGACCACTATCAGTGTTTACAGTAGCCTGTCAAACCGACGAGGCATGGCTGGGAGGGGGTGCACGCTTATCGCACGATAAAGCTAATGTTTTAATCATTGCTGCCACTCATCAGCTACGGAAACTTTCTCTTTTCAAAGAGATGGGGATAGGGAAAAAGGAACGATAAGGTGATAAGATTGATAAGATATATTCCATCTTCTCTCTCTCTCTCCTTCTCCCTACTTTATTTCTCTATTTCTTTCTTTCTTAATTTTACACTTTCTCTAGCTTTCTCTATCGTTTAATAAACAGGGGTGACATATCCCCTCCTAGCATTACCCACGTTTTGATTTTTGTTCCCTCTAAATGAGTTAGTGGAGATGATAAGGCAATAAGATTGATGAGATATTAACTTTCCTTCTCCTCCTCGCTCTCTTTTGTTGGACAAAAAGACAGGGGTGACATATTCCCTCGCAGCGTTGCCGACATACCCCCGTTTTTACAAAACCGCCCAATTTCGCCAGGTCTGGTCGTGTGTGAAAGCTTTGACATTCTTTGTTCGGGAGCACCCGCTACCGTAGCGGGTTAATGATCTGATAATTTACTCCAGTACGCCACAGATGGGGCCTGTGTCGATGAAGAGCGAAACATCTGTACTACAATAAATGTTTTGATAAGGACGGGTAATGCTACGAATAAGATGTCAAAACTAGTTTTCCCGAAGAGACTGAGAAATGGAGTTTTCTCATGTGATTTTTGGGAGAATTTTGGGAGTTGCTAATGGAAGCTTTTACAGATTTTTTTTAAAGTGGTGTATAAAACTGTTACTTAAATCAGAGATAGTTAGATATAGGTATCTATTTCATGGTGTATTTTTGGTAAAAATGCGATTTTGAGAAAATAATTTGAATTAATAAATTCATACTTCACTTTAATGAAATCAAAATGAATCAAAAAGATAGAAAAGGAAGTAATTTTAACAATTTCATTAAGTTTTTAAAACGTGTCTTTTCATTTGTCCGTTGAATGCTTAATACTGGTAGTCTGCTTTTATAATTTATATCTATCTAAATTATATATATATCACTATAACTATCAAAAAGTTTTTAAAACGTGTCTTTTCATTTGTCCGTTGAATGCTTAATACTGCTTTTGCAAGTCTCTTTTTTCCAGACCAAACAAATTATTTTGAATATCAAATAACCATTTCACTAATAAATCAAATTATTCTCAGAATCAACACAATCTAATGAAAATTCCATGTTGTGGGATTGTAAGAATATCGCATGTGTTTGCAATACATCTCAGTGAAGTCCTAAACGGTTATGTTGTCGAATGTCTCGCATTGATGGAATAGTCCTGTCAGATGTCAAAGGGAAAGAAAACATGAATCCGCGAGACAAAATAAACCCCCTGTCATACCGTGGGCCGTTATGATTTTGAGTTCCTTGGAACATTGGGATCCTGGCGTTTATCAGAATGTGATTCCGACCAGACGCCTTAACCATCAGCATCTGATGCATGTCCGACATGTTTTGGTGCTTTTCTGATAGAGGCCGCTTGAGGGCATGCGAACTTTTAGGTTCCTTCCAGACTGCACGCAAAACGTTAAAAAAAACTATTTTATTTCTTAAATGTAGATACTACATTTGACAATAACTTATTTCCGCGTGTGTACGTCCAATGTGCCACAATGGCATACTAGTGTTTCCGAATGAAAAAGGAAGTAATTCAGTTTTAAGATTGTTTATTTTGTTTGTTTAATGTCCTTTTGCGCATTCATATTACAAAAATAATATTTACATGGACGACGAAATCATTTCCATTTACACATGCATAATCAAGCACGTATAAGAAAATAAAAAAAAGCTTAGATATGTTGTAGAATTCAATTTCTGGACCTTTACCTTGCCCATTTTCTTAGAATGGTGAAACCACAATTTTTTTTTATTTTTTTTTTTTATAGAAAATTACTATATAACCACAACTGGCTGCTGTACCGATGAACACCACGATATTTGTTCAGGTCACTAATACATAATCCGACGATGGCATACCTGTCAAATTCCCCATTACGCTTGTCCTATCTGCCAATGCGACGCGCTCTCAAACCAGATATAATGCATTGCTGCTCACCATGACCTGCGGGCGACGCGCGACCAAATCCAACGCGCCCGCTGATAAATTAGTGGATTCTTTCAGGGTGAGCCCCCAACATCAGTGATAATAAGTAAAAAAATAGTTGTGGTCATCTTGCATTTAATAAAATACATGTTTTGTGCTTTTGACGAGGTTGTTTTCCCCGTCCTTTTTCTGTGTGGGTTAAACATTGCTAAGACCAGTATTGGACATTAAAACTTCTGAGTCAATCTATTTAAGATTATACTGTCAAATTCATTGCTAATCCATAATCGTAATGATTTTATATTGCTTGTATTTAGGTGATAGGGTGAACGAACTTTAAGACGAGGCAACTTTATCCCAGATCAGTTCGATGTACTAGTAGTATAGATATCCCCGAACTAGGTATATGGCGTTTTAATAGTAAACTATCTGGCATTTCTTTTACTATTACGTGTTTCTAATTCGCATTCTCTGAGAGTGTGACCAATTATGTTAATCAGTGTAACTTTGATCTCATTTCCGCAATCTAAAACAAACCGCGGTTTTCCAGCACACATTGCACGTGTTGTTCATTTCCAGATGTAACATTTTGTTGTTTGAATAGTTGTCAAGCTAGGAGATGGAGAGCTTTACAACTGTTTATTGATTTCTGAAATCGAGAAGACCAAAGCTTTTATTATTTTTTTTCTTTTTACGGAACAAAAGTTGTGACCCATTTTTGCCCATTATTTTTTGTTCGCAGCCTTATAGAAAACGCTTTGTCTTGTAATTAAGCCGATAGAGAGACGACATCCCTATAATTCAATTAATTTCATTAACTCTTAAATTCATTAATTCCTCCAATCTGAACTTTAATGTGTTTTAGAATACAGAGATTACAGCGAAAGTCAATCCAAATTTTAATCACAGAGCTAGATCAACGAATGATTTCTCCAAATCCCTTCGAATCAGAACAAAAGCTAAGATGACAATATTAAATCTCTTTTGCATATCACTGAGAGTTTGAAGGATAAATCTCTCAGAGGAATGCACTTTTGCTCGACAATTAGTCTCTATTATAAAGCAAATAGTGTATATCCAGAAATGATAGGTACGAACCAAACCGTTTTAATTAAACAGCTGATTTTTCCATGAGAAAGAGGAAGTCAGGCAATTTAAAAGCCTTCAAAATAGGCCCAAATCTCTACATTAAATGATTATTTTTAAAAAATAGTTAATGGAATATCAATGAATTACAAATATAAAATTTTTATGACCAACAGTCTTAAAGTATATATGACGACTCGAGAAAAATGTTATCGTAAGAATACCCACCTCTTGATAGGATAACACAACCCTCTGTCAAAAACAGTGGGAAAATGACATAGAATTTTAATTTGCATTCCGGGTTTTGCTCTTTAGATGCTATCGAGGGAAAATGTTTAAATAGTTATGCAAATTACCCTGCATCGCAGATACACTCAAACGGACATTTTTGATTCCCCATAGACCTACATACCCCCGAAGTAATGCTAGCCCGAAACCAGAATTTCTAAAACCCATTTAGTGTATCTTTGGAGGAATATTAACTGACACGCTATATCAACAGCTTTTTCACAAGTGGTTTGCTTTAGGCCTACTCTGTATACTGCTCTTTCCTTGTGCTCTCTTTGCACGTGTTTAAAGGAAGCACATATAGTTCATGCATTTTTAATATACTTCATGTTTAAATCTAGAAGTCATAAACTAAGTTACTACCAAGCTAACTATTTAGCCAGCTTAATCAAAACTCAAAGAAAATTCTTAACCACCCTCATCTGTAACTTTTAAAACATCTTTATCGTAAATTATCAACGCTTCTGAATGTATATATCTACTTGGCCATCTAATGTCCTATAGCAGTTCTTCCGATTTCATTTTTAAGATTCGAGTTACGGTAAGGATGAATGAAACGGGATAAAAATATGTCATTTTTAAACCACCCTCGAGTATAATTTTTTACACTTAAAATAGCTGCTGTTTACTAGAGCATGGTGGGTAAATAAATTGACCACGTAAATGACAATTAGACTAGATTTGACAAATTCTGATGACATAGGGGAGAGACGGCGCTACTTCATCTCAAGTTACCCCCTCTGATGGGTAGGGACGGAGTATATATAATAATTACCTTTCCAGTATGTGTTGACACACGGAAGCATGTCAAACTATATATGTTTATAAGTATTCTACAAGGAATGTGGACTAGACCAAATGGCAAGACAACCAAATTATATGGTCAAGTACTTTGAGGAAATAATCAATAGTTCCACTTTTTTGGGAGGGGGATATTCCCAACGCGGTTGATTTATAACTAAAAAGAGATAAAAAGATTGTCCAGAGTCATAAATAGGGCAAACAATGTGAAAGAGGTGCGACCGAGGTTTATTTGGTTCCTTTTGAATTCCAGAAATGCTTTAAAAAGAATGTGCTGTAAACATTTGATATATGAAAAAATGCAGACCGATATATAAATGCGCAAGACATCTATATTGCAATATTGAATGCCTGTGGTTGAGACGTGTGTAATTTCCACATAAATGCCGCTTTGTCCTTATTTATTTACACGCATATAAGTAATATCTATAAAATAGTCCAATACACCACTGACTGTCTTTGTAACGCTTGGTAAAAAATGCACACATACGTTCAAAGGGCGGCTTTATGTGATTCAGCTTGAGTGTGATAGAGTTTATATTAATGTGATGGGGTTTTTGGAATGTATAGATAAATCTCAAATTCTGCTGAATATGTATGATTTTTTTTTTCCATTTTGAATCAACTGTCGTCCAAAAATGGTGGTCATAAGAAAAAAATCGATCTTTTGTGATGAAGATGCATTTTTGCGTGTTTCTGTCATAAAAGCTAAGGCTGTTCATACGTCGTAGCAGGCGAAACAAAGACAGGCCGAGAAAGCACTATTACATGAATATTTTATGATATTAATGTACTTTATCGCTTTTTTCATCAACAGCCATATTGCACAGAAGACGGTCGAATAAGTGATTTGGGGCAAATTTACTCCCCATTGTTGCATCTCTCCGATAAGGGTCGGCGACCTTAAGTAAAGTCATGGATGTACAAAGTTCCCTTTATCTATATAATATATACATCTCCCCGCGACAGCCCTCCTGGGTATTAGAGAAGAGTGTTTAACCATCTGTAGGTATTGATTTCCATAAACATTAATTGAGACAAAGGGTTCTCCCGGGAATTGGACCAGACACGGTCCGTATTCCATTTCACGTAATGGTCGGCGCCATTGACGGTCTGGTGACCTTTCACCTCGCGCTTTAATCCCCTTATTAGTCAGTTTATAGTAGTCTATTTACGTCCCTGTTGCTGAAAATAATCCCTGTTCATAGTACAACCACTACGGTAATAATGATAGGAAGGATTATACCGGACTAATCTGGTTATGAACATCTTGTTAGTGCTAAATTTGCAGTCATTAATTGTTGATTCACAATCACAATCCACGTCAGACAAGTTGCAGCTTTGTACAAATTGATAATTACTTACTATAATTATACATGCACATCTACGCAAAATTTTTTAATCGAGATATAAAAAAGGACGTGTGCATATGTAGAATGTGCGGATACATTAAGTATTTCTTGTTTAAACCTTGCAGATAATAAGGAAACAGCATAGAATACTTTAAAATGTAATACTTTGCAGAGCTACTTGTATACAAGCACACAAAAATAATATATTCATAACACCATGTCTGGACATTATCGTTTATTCGCATCAACTTCTTCTTGTCTGACTCCACCTTTATAGATCTGGGAACACCTTAAATGACCTCTCGTAAACCAATGTTTATTGGCGGAGAGCACATTGACCCTTGATTTGCCTCAAACACGCCAAAGCGAGCATAAAATGACCACATTAAGGCAACAGTGACCAGAGGACAACACAAATAAAACCGTAGGAAATAACAAAACTCACACTTAAAGATTGTCTTTTTTGTATGCATTACTTTCATCCGCCCAGATCTTTGGTTAAGGAGAGGCAATATTTGAAATGGGTTATGTCAATGGAGAATCAACAAGTCTATTTCCTGTCTCGACAACACACTGTATTGTTTGTTATAAGGAGCTATTCAAAGATAGGTATTTTTTGTGCCTATTACGTCTGAGGATGCTATATAACCTATATATTTTTGCAATCGTTCTCACACTTAGAGAAAACAATTCTTGACAATTCTTCCTATCGTCTGTACAGAATCTCTTTGTTTTATTTTGGTTCCCATGCCATCATCTTGTATAATGACAAAAAACAAGTAAAGAATCACATTATCAGCACTTAGTGCACAATGATCTGAGTGCGAGTGCTGTTACTATTGCTGTCGTATTTGTGGGTTCCCACGAAGTGTAATCGAGTACGACTCAAAGTGTCACCATTTGTTTCGAATCACGTACACCGTAAATATATGACCCACGTCCCCGTCCGAAACAGCCTTGAACAATGATAATAGGACAGGAAAATGACAATTCAGCTTTGACTGTTGGATAGGACAGGGTGGTACTCTAAACATCGACCATATTTTGTTTTCTTGAGCGACAAAATGTGATATTTCTCGAGACATATATAGCCTGTTAATTGAAAGTGGAATGATTGCGGGACTTATCAGGGACAGACAGTACATGTTTTTCCCTCCCTAGGCAGATATGTACAAATTTGATCCATAGTATGTTGTAAACTGTAAACATCTGTCATCTAGATGTAAACATTGGCTTAAATGTTACAAGGCCAAGAGGAAATTCCAGACATATTTTTACAATATTAATTAAGACACCTTATGATTGTTGAGGTCATTTTACGAAATACCAAGACATTAATTATTTCTCACCTGTTGAGACTTCATATATAGAAGGAATCAATTCTTTATATCTGAAATTACAGTTTTCTAAGCGGAAAACATGTTTTGACGCTTGCTTTGCCGGAGATTCCCGAAAACTCTTAACCATTGCCCCTTAAAGAACAATCACCATTGTTTCTGGTTTGAGTTTTTGCCACCCTTTGCAATTAAACTTCTATAAAAATTCCGAAGGTAGGCAGTTGTTCTTTTCATGAACGTCAGAATAACTCAAATAATGTTTCAACTTCGCTCCTCTGTTAAGTGTCTTGGCGAGAAAAAAAAGACAAAAAAAGTTGAAGAGCGAGAGATTGTTTATCGCTCGCGAAATAACTTCGTATTATAGAATGAAAGAACTGTGAATGCCGACAACAGGATTTTTTGATAAAAACAAAATTTTTGATATGAGGTTTAATTTTGCTCGGTTAATCAAAATATTTTTGGATGACTTAAAGTAATGTTTTTTAGCAACATGCACATTCTTTGTGTCTGTAAAAATTATGACAAGACAAAAATTTTAAAAGGAAATTAAGACATGTAACAGCATTTATGCAAATGAAATTTTTTCCATTTTGTAAGGTAAAAAAGAAAGATACATGCACAGGAAACGGACATGCACTGAAGTAAACATGAAGGAAAAGCTACAGGTGTCCATAATTGAATGAAATCATTAAAAAATCTATTTAACTTCGTGATATCTACAGGTGTGAAAAAACACTTGTTGCCGATTTTACAGTAAAATATGTCAGATTCAGACGTGGAACAAACGTGGCATGCTCTAATGAAAGTCGATAGGAAAAAAATCAGACGGCAGTCTCTGAGATGCGATAAAACGTATCCCCAATGAATAAAATTTACTGTGAAATTACTGTGCAATCCAGAACTGCAGCGATATTTAGGAATATTGATTTCTGTTGGAAGCTTTATAATGATCTAAGCGAATAGAATGCATTCCAGCAAAGAGTTCTAATAGCAAAGAACCGCTGTTGTGTCCCAAATACTTCACGTCAAAAATCAAACTGGATGATGCCACGTTTTAGCGCCATTTCCTGTTCTTCGTGTGTTAAAGTAGCAGAATAAGGCCTTATGGGACATTTCGCTCTTTTTGAGATGAAAATAAACAAATTGTCTTGCTTCTGATATCTTTTACATCAAATCAGATATTTTATCAGTCTAATTTTTTTTTGTCGAGGCAAAGTGTGTCAAGAGAGAAATATGATATGAGAAACGAGGGTACAAAGAACACATTTAAACCCTCTTTAGAACTGCAAGCGGTAACAATCGAAAGTTAAGCTAGTAGTAGAAGGGAAAAATACTTGACCAACTTAAATATCACTATGGCATACAAAATGTCAAAATTTTATGATTGAGGATGCAATTATAAAATAGTAATTTATTTCCTGGGAATGTTAAACGGCCTACGAATAGCATTCACACCAAGATCACGTGACAAATCCTATACCAAACTATAAGAAGCTAAAATGCTCTCTCTCTCTCTCTCTCTCTCTCACTCTCTCGCACCCCCTCTATCTCTGAAGGAACAAAAATACATTGAATGGAAGAGATTATTGATGTTAATTATTTTCCGATTACAGGACAGAATCTTAAATCATAAAGAAGCCGAAGCCATATTGTCTAGCTGTAGCCGTGATTCTAGAGTAAATATCATAAATAATTATTGATTAAAGCACTGATTCCTTGCAATAAGACTGTTAAGGCAAATAGTACTGCAGCACAAGAGAAAACAATATTTCTTTATTACAGACAAAGACTATTTTTTCGTCTCTATCACCGGCCCACGAAGCAAATCCTTAAGTTCGGTTCATTGTATCGATAAATCCTATGCAAAAGATTACGACATTCACAGAAACATCATTTTTAGCTTGGTCGATCGATTCTGAATTTTTCTAGGAAGAACTGGTTCCTCGCAGGACAGAAAATTATAGTTCATCGTTATCATAAAATTAATGGTCTAGTCGATCGTCTTTTCAATCAAATGTGTGCTGCAATTTTCCCATTTCTTTGGATTCCTATGTGCATTGAATATATCTGTGTTCGTTTTTCCCAAACCGTCGAAATTTTTTTTTTTCCATCGGTAATTATTACCATGTTGACTCTTTGAAATAAAACAAAAAAATGATTCCATTCACCATTATAATAATGTCTACCATATGTGAGTTGTGTATGACCCAAAGATATCTTTTGGGTCCCTTGGGGTCACCCATCTGTCGCAAAAGTTTTCAAATTGTGTCTCAAATTACACATTTCATTTTAATTACTAAGTATATCTTTAGACTATACAGTATAATTGATTAGAAACCATGTCAAGCGTCCTATGTGTCTCCAACTGTTCGATGCCTGCACCATAATTCACGCGGTGATTCATAGTCTATATTGGTGAGCTGCCGATGACTGAGTGTTGCAGATCAAAATGCAGCGCTGCAAGAAAAACCTGCAAAATCTATATTGCAGCAAAGCAGCGCTCAAGAGACGACCGAGAATTGAAAAAAAAAGTTTTTTCGTTTTATGTTGGCGTTACACAATTCTACGTCGTCTGATCACTCTTGTGCAAAAGCGTTCTGGGGAACCGATGCAATCGTAAATAATTCATTATATTAACCTACTAAATAGAGCATCAAAGGTTATTACTATCATTCTCCACGCCCCTCAAGACAATCAAGGGTAAGGGGTTGGTATGGGTTCGTTATTCTTAAACTAAATGTACCGAGGTATTAATTTGAAAGAATCCGCAAGGAATGCGAAATCTTGACATAGTTACATAGTTACATCGACTGCGTACGAATTTTATGTTCATCGTTGTGTGTTTTCGCGGTTTGAAAACTTGCACGTGGATATAAGATAAAATCTATACACAGACACTATCAATTCATTACAGATAAGTAAGAAACTTAATATGGCAAAATTCCAGGCGAGGGTATTTTAGAAAAATGTAAAATTTCAACTGTACAAATTCTTATATACTAAGTAGTACTCGGGAAAAATTTATATAAAATTAAAGAAAACGTGTATGTTACTTAGACTGATAAAATGAATAAAAGATAAGTCCCAGCGTAAACACAAAGGTATTACTGAGGAGAAAAATTAGGATGATGTAACAAACGAAACTCACTCATTAATCTTCTCGGTAACAATCTTGAGATTCATACTTTACAGAGTTTCTGCTGAAGTACCCATTGAAAACTCTTGGATCCGTCCCCTGATTAACGCGCCATTAATATTTGCTATTTATTTTTCTAGTGGTGCTGGTAACAGGAGCGGGGGGATTCATCGCCACCCACATCGTCAAACAACTCCAGGAGGAGGGGTACCGTGTCAGGGGTACGCTCAGGAGTCTGGAAGACGAGGGGAGGATCAAAAAACTGAAAGAGCTTTGTCCAGACGCCAAGCACGAGCTCGAACTGGTAGAGGCGGATCTAACTAAACCGGAATCCTGGGAGCCGTATGTATTGTTTTTAAACTTCATTCACTCTTGAATTGATCAAAGAAAGACGAAAGTCGAGTTTTAATTAATTCTCAATTATTTTCCTTTTGTGTTCATTAAATTTGGATCGTGGCCATTAATATTTGTAGGTATATTGTATCGACTTAGTAAGGCACCAAGAAGTATATATATATATGATATACACTGGTTCCTAAAATACCGAAAACTTAAATTTTAAAGCTGTAAGGTTGTTTTATTTCAATATTTGTCACCAGTTATCTGTTTTACAGATACGAGTTGTCTGCTATGTATGTCACAAGTGTTCTGTTTTCAGGGCTTTAAAGATGTTTCAAAATAATGTAACATTTCCTGTTTACGGGACTGTAAAATAAGTTAAATATGTCACGTGTTCTGTTTACAAGGCTGTAAAATACGTTAAAATACGTTAAATATGCCCCGTGTTCTGTTTACAGGGCTGTAAAAGATGTTAAATATGTTATACACGTCGCCAGTCCCTTCCCTGCCCAGTCCCCCAAGGAAGAAAGTGAGCTTATTCAGCCAGCCGTGGAGGGCACACAGGCTGTACTCAAGGCATGCGTGGCCGCCAAATCAGTCAAGCGTGTCGTCCTCACCAGTTCATGTGCTGCTGTTGGATGTGAGTAGTGTCACATTTTTAAAAAATCTTTTTAATGTCAATGGTGGAAACTCGAGTAAGTTTATTGGTGTAGAAGGTCAAGGATCTTCGCTTCATTTTTTTATCGGTATATTTTAGCCGTCAAGGAAACAAAGTTCAAAGACATCAATTTTTTTCGGAAATCTTTTTTTTTTATTTTCTTTTGAAAAAATATTCAAGAAAATGATATTATAAATGCATGAAATCAAAGCTGTACATGTATATACACTTAACAACAAAGTTGGACGGTGCTCGTGGTTAATTGGCATTTACTGGGGTTTTCAGAGCAAGCCGTTTCACATGTCTTTTGAAGTTCTTATAATTATTTGTCACCAATCATCAACAAACGTCCATGAAAGCCCTAGATTATAAAACCCTAATGAGTTTTACAACTGCAAGGTGCATATAGGCCAGAAAATACACTGTAGCGTTGCAATGAGTACATAACCGGGAGGTAAATTAGTGCAACTGCAAGTCAACTGGAAGTGGAAGAAATATGACGTGTTTCCGATTACCATTTTGCATGAAGAACCCAAAGACTTTGACAGAACACTGCACTAACTTCAGCATTTTACATGTAGTTCATTTAATTTTGTTGCTTTCAATGGATCGCCAAAGTTTTAGCAATAAACTGGATAAAATACCGCCACCAAGGAGAAAAAAAAATCTAACAACCAACTTGATATTGAGTAAAAATACGCTAAATCAGAGGTTGGTATGACGCAAGTTGACAGTTCGTCGGAACAGATCGATAGTCCTTTTTCAGACAATGACAAACACTGCCGGAGTACATTTAAGTGGAAGGTTCGAGCCATTTATCCTTTGTCCTCAGGCTATAAGCTCATACACAAACATACCAAGTGATGCAACTAGCACTTGGCTAGAAATATTCTCCACACCAGATTCTGATATTCTCAGAAATCAAGAACTTAATTGTTGCACGAAATTTTCGAAATATATGTTCAATCCGACAAGAATCACCAAATACAATTTATTTTTTGTAAAACAACATTTAGAGCCATTTAAGAGAAAATAAAAAGCGATAATGTTTTTAAAATAGAATAGGTTTATTCAAATGTTTGCCGATTCCGACCAAAGCCTTTTAATTTCCTGTATGGTTTTAAATTCGTAAGGCAAGCAGACAAATTCTTTTTTTGTCACAAGGGACATTCATCATTTCACCAATATTGTCTTTTCAGGGGGCCCTGGCGCCGACACTACCAAAACCTTCACAGAGGAGGACTGGATGGAACCAGAAAAGCTTAACGCCTACGGCAAAAGTAAGACGCTAGCCGAGAAAGCCGCCTGGGATTACGTCAAAGAACTTCCGGGTATGTCACGTGACTCTAGAGCAGATGACAGCTAGATATTGTCTTCTGCAATATTGTTTTAATATAATAAAAGGGGTTGGAGACAATGCATCATTTTATCAATATATGCATTAGCAAATTAATAACTAACCTGAAATACTCTTTCATTATAATGTTTTACTCGTAATAAGGAAATGTTTTAACTTTTCAAATTCAACAGAGAAGTTAAAAGATATATCAAAGACATTTGTCCATGCATGTGAACTATTTGTATTATTAATTAAACAACCACGATTCAGCAGCAAAATAAATTATAAAAACAAAGATTTCTAACACGGTGTTTCAGACGACAAACAAATCCTCGGCAATAATTCGCACATACAGATCATCATCTATTCTATCGCTTTTATCTCGCGGTTTTTTTGCTGTTAGGTATTTGGTGCAGTGTTAAGTTTTTAAGATGACTGGGAGGGCATTTTGCCAGATAATCTCTGCCTCTACCTACAATGTATATAAACATTTATTAAGCAGGGAGTAACAGAGCGTCGTTTATTGTGAAATAGGAACACGACTTTTGTTTCATGCGGATATGCAAGCCCGAGGTTAATAAAACTTTAAGAAAGTCATCACCATTAGGCAGGTAGAAAAATAAAATATCAAAGAAATAGCAACTTCTGCATGATAGGCGGGGGATTAGATGATAAAATACATTAATCAAGTTCTTATAGCATCCAATTCATAACGAATTAGAGGTTATGTACATCATTAGCAAAAAATTAAATAAAAATCTTAATTTTTTGCGCTTAAAAACGTAAATAATTTTAAGATATCCCTTTACTTTTATACAAATTTTATTACCTCCACCGTGAATAATTGATTAGTTCTTTCAGTTTGTATCACATTCTCTTTTTCTACTCAGTGCATAAGCTATTTTTTTTTTTTTTTTTTAGAGTTTTCCCTTTTAAACATAAGTTAAAATACAATACACAATGCTACATCCTGACTGGCAAAGCATCACTTTTTTCTAAAACATGCTTGTTGCGTAACGTTAACACGCAGCGACGGTGAATTATTTGTTTACGATGTTTTGAACATGCATCCCATGTTTAATTGTAATCTATACCTTCTTCCTCAGCATGACAGATCGTTGTTTTTATGGGTTTTTTGTTTTATTTGCTCAGATGAGGACAAGATAGAGCTGGCTGTCATTAACCCCGGTTATGTGATGGGCCCCGTCATAAATGGGACAATGTCTACCAGTTCTGAGGTAAGTAGGTCAAGCAAACAAAAACAATGCATAAAAAAACCTGGACCAGATATAATATATCATTTTACCCAGCCGGGGTGTGTGTGAAAGCGACATTCTTTGCATATTTAGGTCATAATTTTCGACAGGAAATGAAACATCTGTGTCAATTATTTTATCTTTATAGTAAAATTATTTAAATGTCACAGAAAAATTGCAACCATGCAACAGAGGGTTCTAAAAACAAACTCCCTTGAACATTTTTATTATTTGATATTTTGTTCCATCTGTTGCACTCAAAAAAATGTTAAAGAAAAACCCCATTTGTTAACACGCTGAGCGACTGTTAAGAAATTACGATAATTTTGCAGTTACAGTGCATCTAAAAAAAAACTGTATGCAATGTATTAAAAAGCAAGAATATTAACCCTAACAAATTTCGAAGAAAAAATAATAATATCGATCATTGAATATAGTTGCAAAATCTTTTTTTTTCCAACAGGTAGTGAAGCGTATTTTAGAGCGAGAAAAGCCGTTCGTTGCCAAACTTAACTTTCCCGTAGTTGACGTTCGTGACGTTGCGGCTGCGCATATCAAGGCTATGACGTTAGACGATGCTGCTGGTAAGTGGCAATGCGCATGTCACATTGACATGACGTCACAGATGTAGAGAAAAGGGATGCGTTCGAGTGGTGTAGTTGAAATGAATAGCATAATACAGGAAGCAAAAAAAGAGAAACGTTATGTACATATATTTCATTTTATAATTAGTAACTTGTTGCATGTCTTCAGTGAGACATGGCATTGGAAATTTATTCAGAATGGCTTGCTGACAATTTACATTTAATGGGAAAAAGTGGATCAAATGTTAGAATGTTACTTGTTTGCCAACCAGCATTAGTAGCCATGATGATATTTTCTGTTATGCTGGTAAAATTAATCGTCACGCAGACAAAAGAGATAAACTATATTTTTTGGAGCCTGAAGGGGGAGTATTAATGATTTTTAACCTGCTACATATATGAATACTGCTTATCAAACACAAATGACATTTATTTGACATTTTATAATTCAGAAGATTCTAATTAATTATTGAATTATGTCCCAATCAATATTTTCTTTTTTAGGCAAAAGACACCTTGTAGTAAACTCAAACGTTTGGATGAAAGAAATGGCACTAATTCTGTCAAAGGAATTCAAACATCAAGGTAGCTATATTAAGCTAATATTGGTTTGAAAATAAAACAAGGCTTTTATACCCATTATGACTGACAATATTCGTTAACACTACAATGGTTAGAACGAACGTATGATGTGTGGTGTCAACTATTTGTTTCTTAAAGGCAGCAAGCGTTTGTCTACATATTTATCAACTCTTGAGCCTTAAATGTTTCCTTTTTGTATTTTGTAATTCAAGAAGCAGGAAAGTAGTTATATTGGATTTTATTTACATGCATGCATTCGAAGTCGTGACTGTAAATACAGATATAAACGTCTTTAGAAAACTGGAGGAGCTAATTTAACAGGAATGAAGCACAAATCTTATCGCTACCTACGTTTTCTTAAAACTTAATTTTCCTCGTCTTTCAATCTTTCAGCAATGTTGTGATTCATATTTTTGTGCAAAAAAAAATCGACATGGATAAATATAAAATGTCTGTTAAAATTTGGCATTCATGAGTATAAAAAGACGTAAGATCGCCCACGTAACGAGAATGCAATATTTCTCTTAATTTATCGGGGTTTTAAAAATACCAACGTCATGAAAAAAAACCTTTTTGATGAATTAATATGATCTGAATCAGTGATAACGACAATCACAGTGAAGGCATTGAGGAAAACCAACGATCATGAAATGGTCCGATTCTTTGCTTGAATATTTATTTCATTTTATGGAAATTTTATGATTTGATAATTTTTATTATCTCGTGTATATAACATTGATAGGGAGATACGGGAATTTCAGTCTATTTGATAATAGATCTATAAACACTAAATTAAAAAAGAGACACAGTTTTGACAGCAAACAGATTTTACATGTGCATTTATATATAAATATAATCATTGGATAACTCAATATTATTATGTCCTCAATGGAAGTCAAATGACACTGAATTTTACATTATAATAAATATTGAAGGGGGTGGGGGTTACATGTACTATAGGCAATCAATTTGATGCACACATATGCTTTTATACATTCTATCGCAAAGTTTGAAGGATTTAATCAGTAATTTAAAATATTTTGTTTCATTAATGAAAGTTTAGTTTTAAAAAAAATTGGAAGAAGTCCAACAAGTAGGTCACGTCTATAAAATACAGTTTAAAACGTGTAAATTGAGCAAAAAAAATATTCCGCATTGGGTTTTGTTTACTTTGTTTTTTTATATCTTTTGTATCAGAGGGCGAATAACAATAAAGAATTTTATTTGAAAAAGACCGGCCATTAAGGAAGTTAAGTTTTTTAAAAACACTTGTTTGAATGATAAAGATGATACGTGACATGTGAATTAGTTTGGGGAAAACATTTAGCTGACTTAAGTGATAATAGAAAGGTTTTAAGTTTTTGGCCTATTGCTTTTAACTTCAAATTCTTGGGTTTTCTCTTCACATCCTTGTGCCCACATACGTGTTTCATCTCAACCTGTGCACAAAAACTGCATATATCTGTAGAAATTAAAATTCATCATATTTGGCTGTGATTTACGCCAAAATCACCCGCCTTCTTCAAAATGGTACTGTAAAAAGTTCCTCTTTGAAAATTGGCTGCTGAAAATTGTAATTGCTTACAAATAAATGTTTTCCAATTTCAAATCTTTCGCTCTCTCTTTTTCATTTAATGATGTCAAGTATTTAACCAGTTGACGACATCAATGAACTATGACTAATTCCTGCAAATATAGTCATTCCACGACGAAAGAAAGATAACTCGTTTTAAATTGATACTTTTTTTCAGGATACAATGTTCCCACAACAAATTGTCCTAACGCCATCCTTCATATGTGCAGCTGGTTTGACAAGACCATTAAAATGATCATGCCGGACGTCGGAAAAGTCTTCAAATTCGATACCACTAGGGTAACATTTTATTAAGATTTTTTTTAGAATTAATTTCAAGTTAACCGGCATGTAGAAAAAATGAAGTTAAAAATATTTCTTATGTTATAAACACGCAAATTTCAGATGACATCGAATGCATTTAAGATTGAAAAGAATGTTGAACTAAATGAATTAATATTTATTCAGATGAAGGATGTTCTTCAAATTACCCCGACTGAACTCAAGGACACATTGATTGACATGGCCTACAGTTTAATTGATGCTGGTCTGATCAAGAAATCGAAGAAATTCAAGGGCCCCGGCAGCGGAGAGCCCGAGGGGGGAGAGGAGGGGGAGAAGAAGGAAGAGGGTCAGGAAAATGAGGGCGAGGAGAAACCTAAAGAAAACGGCGATGTGAAAGATGAAGACAAAAATGAAGATGATCTTAAAAAGGTGGGATTAAATCATTAACACCGCATAAAAATAATAAAACATAAGGTTATTTTAATTAGAATGTGAAACAGCTGCACTAAATTGTTAATAAATGTTGGAATAGACTTACTAGCATTGACTGTCTTTATCTTTTTTTAATGCTGAATATTCTTAAGGGAGGGGGTGATATATTAACAAGCAAAGAGAGATAACTCGTAATTACGATTTATTATTTCAGGAAGGAAAAGAGGAAGAGAAGTCGGAAAAAATTGAAGACGTTAAAGAAGAGAAAAAGGAGGGGGAGGAGGAAAAGAAAGAGGAAACAAAGACAGAGGAAAAGAAGGAGGAAAAATCAGAATCTAAGCCAGAGGAAAAATAGACATGAATCACGGATAGATTACTATTTACAATTGACTTCTAACATGTATCATATTGCCATGACATATTTTTGATAAAATTCCACATGATTTTGAGAAATGTTGTGAGGAATGGATTAAGACCTGGCGGGGATTCGTTTAAAAAAAAAAGAAGATGGAGTAGGAAAAAAAAATTGACACAAAGTGTGGGAGATTATTATGGAAAAGGCCTAGTCATGGGTTTAAAAAATATGAATGATGTTTTTATTTTTCTTTTACGTGACACTGACTCAAAAACTCTTGAAGGACCAATTTATGATGAAAAAAGAAAATATATGTTTATTTAAAAAAAAGTACAAAAAATTTGGAGAGAATTTTAGATATCAAAACCAAGTGCTATGAAAATGAGGGGCTTTTCCCTGTCATAATTCATTACTTAGCCATAAATGTCATAAAAAAAATATTCACTTCATTTTTTTTCAATGAAATCCTGTTTTTATCACACCAAACTGTATACATTTATGACAGAAGTGCAATATTAATCTGTGTTTGAAAAACGTCTAGGGTAGTCATACTTTCAAATCTGGATTAAACAGGTTAACAATTTAACTTGACACTGGTAATCCAGGTTTGACTGTATATTATACCGGCTTATAGTGTCACGAAAAGAAATAATCAAGCTTATATCAGAATACTCATTTACTTCATCATTTACAGCTTTTTATATTGTTTCCGGTTTTCAAATTTAAGGAAATACACGCAGTTCATAGAAAAGTTCACCTATAACGTTGGCTTGGAAATTAGTTTTTGTACAAAAATCATTAGTTAACCAGTTTATGCCTTCATTTACGCCTACTTTTTCGCTCAGAGTCCATTGTAAATGGATGATATGTTGTTTCGTATTGTGATGAGCTAAAACATACATTGGCTGCCTTGAAGTTATTTTTTATCAAGATATTTGCGCTCTTCTTTTTTTTATACTGATGCGTTTGCAAATTTTGTTTCTATTCATGTTTGTAAATTTAATGCATCATTTTTTTTACTACCAGGTACCCTTTTTAATAAAACTTTTGTTAGATATCGTAAATTTAGTGTTAAGGAAGGCGTTAATGATGCATCTTTAAGATGTGAAAAGCAAAAGATTTTTTTTGTGATACTTAGTATAGTTTAGGTTTAATGAGAACTCGCGTGAAAATTTTTGTGAAACATTTCAAATTTGAAGACAATTGAAGGTCTCTTTTGAGATTTGTATATTCCACTTGAAATCGTGTTAGTGAAATTGTGCCAGCAATGCAAAGGTTGTACTTACTTTTCTGTTCAGTTCTGTATAATTTATATGTACCTTAAAATAGATTCATCTGTATACTCCCAAGAAACGTTTAGTCAAAAATAAAGGAATTTAGATTGTTTTTAAATCTTTTCTTTTTTTAATTTGAATTTTTCTGTTTTGTTTGACTGATTAGTTAGTATGTAGAACTGTGTGTTGGTTCGTATTGTAGATAAATTATGGAATATATTTGCAGATTTTAAATGCCAAAGTGTTGTAATAAAAACAGTATGTTAAGCGTTTACATATACATGTATATGAAAAAAAAAGTAATGCGAACATTTGTATAAATTTTAGCTGGACTTGTCGTTCACTGTGTAAAGGTCTATACATATATTTTATATGCCACGTAGTTGCACTGCGTTTATAGTGTCATGGTAACGTTATAGCTCATTAATACCCCTAACTAGTCCTAGATATGTTTGCCATATAAATTCATTTATTTATTAATTGTTTTATAATTTGTCATGCATGCATTATGAGATTAGTTAATAAATGTCTGGGGGAAGTCTTTTACCTTCAGGCATTTTGTGTATACTAGTATCTCATTTATTTTTTACAATGCATATTCAGTATTACATTTTGTATTTGTAATATGTAATCACATTGTAACATTCCGCAATTTTTTAAATTAAAATTTACGGAATGCTGTATGTGAACTTACTAAAGCATGGAGTCTTCGTTCAACCAGTTTAATTTTTAGCTATTTTTATAACATTCTGGGAGTGATCTTATACTTACACTATTTATACATTCAATAGTGATGTGTAAAGTTCACCATTTTAAAATTGATTTGCGTGTGCTAATAATTTGCATTGATTGCTGTAACATCTGAAAGTATTTGGAGTGAAACCTAATTCTGTCTGTTTTTACCCAATGGCATAAGAAACAAGCTTTAATTCTTCAGTCAATCTTATTTTAGTCATTTAATTTGCATCTTGGTAAAGTCTACTGGAGATCAAAAATGACTTGTAATAAAAAATAATAATAATATAACTGACTAAATTAAGAATTATTTACCTCATTCTAAAGTTACCACTCTCTTTCTGAAAATTCTAAAGTTGTTCGATACGATCAAGAAATTCTACTATTAAAAATAACTCAAAATCTCCATAGTTACTATTTTAGGTTGTCATGGAAACGGTTGTGATCTCCAGTAGCGCCTACGTCATCAATGTATTGTAAGCTCAATTCTATAAATGTGCATTACTTGTAACAATAAACAAGTCTATGTCTGTATCAAACCTGTGTTATTTCTGAGTCAAGGATTAAAACAGAGCACCGCTTGTAAACTAAGAATGCTGTCAATAACTACTAACTCAAGTTTGTGATGTGATTGATTGATTGATTGTATACTGTTTAACGTCCCTCTCCAGAATATTTCACTGATATATGGAGACGTCACCATTGCCGGTGAAGGGCTGCAAATTTAGGCCTATGCTCGGCACTTACGGCCTTTGAGCAGGGAGGGATCTTTATCGTGCCACACCTGCTGTGACACGGGACCTCGGTTTATATGGTCTCATCCGAAGGACCGCCCCATTTAGTCGCCTTTTACGACAAGCAAGGGGGTACTGAGGACCTATTCTAACCCGGATCCCCACGGGGCAGTTTGTGATGTGAGAAAGAGACTTAGAGCAGCTACATATAAAACCAAGGGCACCCGATTTTTTAAAAGGTGATATTACCTTGATATAGGCTTTGCTAACTGGGTTTTCTGGCTGTTAGGGAAAACCTTGCCAAAATTACTTTGTAAAGGGTTACTCTTTGTATGCGGTAGTTGCAAGGACGAAGGAAACTGAAGGGATCAGCTGAAACACGAATTCATTGGTGGATTAAAATTAGGGATGTCAACGAATAGTCGACTATTCGACTGTCAGTCGAATGAACCGACGATCGAATAATGAAACGACATTCGAATATTTAAAAAATGTAAAAAAGGAGGTGTTAAAGAATTCTCAACTCAAAATTGTAAAGCATCATTCCTCAAACCATCACCATTACAGTATCCGTCCTCAGACGAATAAGAGCTTAAACAGTCAAACACAGTCACAGTATATAAAAAAGTTTCCACATTGTTTACATGGAAAGAACTGTAATTTCATACCGCGATAATTATTTCTTAATTAATGACTTTATTTGTTATTGTAGTAAATTATGCAGCGCTTTACCGGACTTTAAAAATTATTAATTGGGCATGTACCAATTATAAATTTATTTATTACCTCTAAGAATGTATAAATCATGCAATAGGAACACAGCAGAGCCGTGAAGTTTTGAAACTTCGATAATTATTAAAACAATAACCTCCTCTTCCTTTCCAATTTATTTTAAATAAGCTTTAAAAACACTACAGTAACTGGCGATTCTCTGACCGTACTAGAACGATAGAATGTGCAGACCAATTTTTGAATGTGATTTACGAAAATTCATACATTTTGGAAAATCAATTGCTGATGTAAATCTAATTCATATCTACATCTTATCCCAACTTAAGGTTCATCTGAATATCGGTGTGTAACACACAATATAGGCATTTGATGTTACTTTATAAATATTTTTACGAAAAGGGATTTTTGGTTTATGCAATCGCTATCGATGAGATTATTTTTCTTCAAAATATGCTCCGAATAGTCGACTATCGTTCGAATAATGCAATCGAATGTTCGACTAAGGAAAATAAATATTTTGACATCCCTAATTAAAATACAAGATTTTTCATGAAAAACGATGGTTATATTTGTACAAAGCATTGGACTACTATGAATACAGAAGACAACTTTGTATATAAAGTGCATTAAATTTTGCATTTCGGTAACCATTGAATGGCATGTGGTGTTTCATTCCTGTAAGAGTGCTTATAACTTACTCCGTAAAGGAATTTATCCAATATAACATAAATTATATAGTAAGGAGAGGTTGTCTTACTGCAGTCTAAAATAGGCTCGATCTTTTCAATCAGATTGTTAAGTAAGTACCTGAAACTAACATGCCAAAGAAAACACTAAATTCGTCAAACTTTTGCAAATTGAAGATTTAGAAAGATAACTCACCGAAGTCCATTTGAATTCGATATTGTTCTCTAGAAAAGCCTCATACAAATATTACAAATTTTTATTCTGAGAGACCAGTAGAAGTAATGCTAACTTTGAAATTAACTGCAGAAAAGAACGTCCTCATCTTAACGACGAAATCATTCTTGGACAACCGTTAACTGGCAAAATAACTCGGCACATGTTATACTCTTATTCTACCTCTAACATAGCTTTGAATTTGAAAATGTTTACTATTTTCCTTAGTTACTTCCATTATTAGCAGACCTATTTTTATATTCATATGAAGCAGAATTTGTGCAAGATCTTATGCGTGAAAAGAAGAAAACACTTGCTGTAGCCTTCGACGCGACATTTATATATATCGACGACCTATGGAAATTAACAATGGTAAATTCCATTCTTACGTCGATACGATATATCCTGGAGAGCTTGAGATAAAAGATACCACAGAGTCTGACACATCTGTTTCATACTTGGATATTTTACTTGAAAAAGATGTTAATGGTAATCTAACAACCAAGCTATATGATAAACGTAATGACTTGAACTTTTCTATCGTCAACTTCCTTTACTTATGCAGCAATATACCCTCGTCACCTGCATATACGAAGTATACTCGTTAATAGTATATATCTCAGTTGATTCGATACTCAAGAGCATGCTTTACGTATAAACAATATCTAAAATGAAGTAAATTATTGACAAGCAAGTTGATGAAACGAGAATAATATCAACAATCTCGTTTAAAGAGTTCTATGGTCGATACAATGACCTTGTCAGCAAATACAATTTATCATTGAGTTGAATTCTTACTGACGTTTTTCATACTAAATGTTAGTCCATTATTTATACACTGAATTGACGACGGATTTCCCGTTATTTCCCGATCATGACAAGGAGCACACGGCGGGTGTGACCGGTCAGCAGGGGATGCTTACTCCTCCATGGCACCTGATCCCACCTCTGTTGTTTCGGAGGTCCCTGCTTGCTCTGCTCCTATTTTATATTGTTTTATGGACTTTGATATTGAATATATACTGCTTGTTACCTCCATATTCTTCTTCTAGTACTTTATTTCTACAATAAAACAATATTTACAGAGTAAAGATTGTAAGTCTGCAACAATTATTACAACTACAGTTCAGTATAGGAAGACGGCCAATTTACCATTAAATTTCAAATTTTTCCACATTCATTGTTCTCTAATCAAGAAGTAATAAGTATCCTCTCGGTCCTGGTAGACCAGCCTCCATAGTCTATTGTGTAATTGATTGATTGACTGATCGAATATATATAGTTCGCTGTAGTAGCTAAACTTCGCTGTTACTATTCAAAGCCAATTCTTTGGGGCTGAAGGACACATGTATGACCACTTCCAAACAGAATAAATGGTATCTTTATAAAAGATTCGAAGAAAAATCCGTAATGAGCATTGGATGACGATGTTAAAGAGAACGAGATGGCAAACAATGTACAGAGTGTGAAGACAACAACCATGTCGTTAGTCTGTATCAAACCCTTGGTAATTTCGGGTGAAAAATTAAAACATGGCACTAACTATACAAAAGAATGCTGTCAAATTTAATAACATGTACCATCCCAGTTTGCGAAAAAAGCTACATATAAAACTATTTATATAAAAACATTTGTATCGAGACAGTATTTTGTCCATTCTATCCAATTCTTTCTCTTTATCACCCCCGCCTCCCATATGAATATAATGACACTGTCCATGTTTTGCTATGGGAACCCAGAATATATGTCGGATCAAAAGGTGCACAATGGCAATATGTAATAAAGATTCCTTGAAGGCTCATCAAATTTTATTCAGGGGTATGAGAGTAGTTGTGGATAAGAGATGGATACAGACGGATGTACAGACGGACAGACGAACATCCCAATTACTAAATACCCTCCCGCCTTTCATTAATACAATTAGACAATTGCTAATGAATTGCTGAATCTTGTTTTATACATATGATAGTTTTATAAATAAACAAAACCAAGGCACGAGCCTTGTTCATATCATGTAAAATTTTAAGTTCTCTATCTCCTTTGTGAAGCATCAAATGATGTTTAAATCTGATCATTAGAATTGAATTGTTAGGAATTGAAAACATTAAATTTGATTTAAAATTCAATTGAAACTGTATCCATGCCCATTTAAGCCAAAAGACAACGTCATAAATCATATGTGATATAAAATGGTTTTTAGGTTCTATAAATCCTATTCTACAAATCATGATGACCTATTAATTTTGAGATGAAAAAATATTAAAAGGCAAAGTCGCTTGTTAGTTCCCACCGCCATACGCTGTCCTTAATTGGGAGTGGGGAGAGTGATAAAATCCCTGGGTAATATTGGATTTTATACCCCAGCTTGAAAAGCGGGAGGGTATACAGTAATCGTGATGTCCGTCTGTCTGCACGTCCGTCCGTCTGTTACGCTTTGGGGTACCTATATCTTATCCGCAGATCCTATTTAACCACAGAATGAAATTTAATGAGACATTCACAGAATCTTTAATATATAGTGCCATTGTGCACCTTCTATTTTACTTTTTGATCGGACACTTATTTTGGTTTTTCCAGAGCAATACATGTGCATTGACACTGCCATTTTTCAATAATATTGAACGGTATACCCATCTCTTATCCGCAAATTCTCCTATACCCAGAATAAAATTAAATAATACTTTCACAGATTCTTTATTACATAATTCCATTGTGCACCTCCTATTTTACCTTTTGATCCAACACTTATTTCGGGTTTCCAAGAGCAAAACAGGGACTTTGTCATTATAATCATACGGGAGGCGGGGGTATCATTAATTTTAGTGAGCTCATTGCTCACAGTACCTCTAGTTATTTCTGGGAAGTCTATCAAACAGATTGAAGGAAGCCCATCACTGGTACACTGTATATGGCTGAGGTATCTATATGAATGACAAATTCTCAAACAGGACTTAAAACAACATATAATCAACAAGTAAGTAAATCAAACAAGATTGTTTGAAGACATGACTGACTCCAAAGACTACATGGAAATTTTCATGACAAAATCATGCATCTTTTTATTATCACCTTTAGATTACTTGTATAGAAATTCAAATTACTTTGTAACGGCATTTTTTAGACGACGAATTGCATGATATAAAAATATTTGAGTTCCATTTCTCTATATGACAGCATCCTAGCAATGCAAAGGGTTATGAGTAAACACGTTGCTGTTGTGTCGCCCTCGAGCCCCTGACATTGCGAGGATGATCTGACATTGATAACATTTGTTTCAATAATGTGATAATATTTTTATATGAATTTTATTTAGAATAGAAAAATAAAAACATATATACTAAAATTTATGTAAAACACTTCATTTAAAACTAAAACAGAATATTTCTTTGACTAAAATTAAATAGAATGTCAAAGAGATTTTCACATATGACTGTTTTGTATCGCTTAGATTCTCCCCATTTACTGTGAATCTGGTGACCCAAAAAAGTTATCACTTCCTTAGTTGATTAACATGCTGAACCATGCAGAAATAAGAACAACTTCTCCAAAATAGGTGATGAATCTAAACTTAGTGTTACCACTCAAGCCATGGGCATAACAGCTACCGGAATACAATAGGATACCCAGCGTAAACAAACTGCCAGTCTATAAAAAAAATAATAAAACAAAGAAATTCAAACAATTGTGGTCCCCCACTTTCGGTGTCTTTTTGGGTGAGATGTCATTTTTTATGACATTTTGTGTCTAATATGAACGCCCTATCATAAGTCATCTATTTACAAATTATCCCTGAACTCCAAGGTCAAGGTCAAAGGGTTAATGTTCTTGGTATCCAATGAAGTCTTTTAAAAAGGACTACATATGTGAAGTAGATAAGAACAACTTCTCCAAAATAGGTGATGAATCTAAACTTAGTGTTACCACTCAAGCCATGGGCATAACAGCTACCGGAATACAATAGGATACCCAGCGTAAACAAACTGCCAGTCTATAAAAAAAATAATAAAACAAAGAAATTCAAACAATTGTGGTCCCCCACTTTCGGTGTCTTTTTGGGTGAGATGTCATTTTTTATGACATTTTGTGTCTAATATGAACGCCCTATCATAAGTCATCTATTTACAAATTATCCCTGAACTCCAAGGTCAAGGTCAAAGGGTTAATGTTCTTGGTATCCAATGAATTCTTTTTAAAAGGACTACATATGTGAAGTATGAAAACCCTAGCCCTTACCATTCAAAAGCCATGATCAAGGTTAAAGTTTTCTCATAAGTACAAAAAATCTCCAAGGTCAAGGTCAAAAGTTCAAGGTTGTTGGTATCAAATAAATGGTCTCGCCACAAAGAATACATATGTGAAATATGAAAGTCCTGGTTTCTACTGTTCAAAAGTTGTGGCCAAGGTCAAAGTTTTTGATAAGTAGGTCAAACTCCAAGGTCAAGGTCCAAGGGGCAAAGTTCTTGGTATTCAATGAAAGGTTTTATCAGAAGAATTATATATATGAAGTATGAAAGTCCTAGGCCTTACCATTCAAAAGTTATGGTCAAAGTTAAAGTTTTTTCATAAGTACGGAAATCTCCAAGGTCAAGGTCAAAAGGTCAAAGTTGTTGGTGTCCAATAAAAGGTCTTGCTACAAAGAATATATATGTGAAATATTAAAGTCCTAGTACCTACCATTCAAAAGTTATGGCCAAAGCAAAAGAATGGAATTTTTGTGTAAAAGTGGGTCAAACTCCAAGTAATTTTGTTCTTATATCAAATTTATTCCTAAAAATCGTAAACACTAAATGCAAAAGTTTATATGAGTAAACGGGAGACCCATGGACCAAAAAGGTCACATAAGTCACTGACAAATAAATTTAAAGATCAACAAAACTTCATATTGTAGCTTTTCAATGTTAAATTATTGATTTCAACCAATTTAATTTATAGTATATTAAGAACTAATGTTGGTGTGTGTTATTTTTACAAATTGTTGACCTAATATGTACTTATAAGAAGTTGATATTCTTCATTGAAAAATATCGAATAATATCTACCCAAAAGTTAACATTTAATGGCGATACTTGCATTTGTAAAATAACTAACTTGTAGCCATGCTTTTATTCAGAAACAGATTTTTATTGTAGTACACAGTACACACGATAACGGTGAATCAACAAGGATTGTAAAAATTATTGAAAAGAGAGAGAGAAAAAAGTTGCCCAAAGTCGAAAATCCTGTTTTGGGGTCAGAGGCCAACTTTTTCTCAGTCTCAACTACTTTCAGTACCATTCTTTAACTACATTTTCCGTACATCACTAATAGTGAGGGGGGGCACTAAACTTTCAACTAACATTTCCTATAGTATAAGTAAGGTTGGGGAAAAAAGTGGGGGGGGGCAGCCCCCCATCCCCCCTGTTGCTACGTCTCTGATTTAATATCTACTAGTAAATATTTCTTTATTCATATACCGTTTATCAAATCCAAGGCTCAAGTAGTCAGAATTTCATTTTTATTGGTAAAATCTGAATGTGAGTAGAATCATCTAGATAGTAGATGGTAGATTGTACTTACCAAAGGTTTGTTGCAAATGTCTGCGCACGCAAGTGCTACAGAATACACCAGTTGCATTTTGTACCCATTCTCGTAGATCTACAGACAAGAAAGAATAAGACATTGAGTAATTATCTAAAGGATTTTTAAACACGGTATCGTGTATACAACCTTAAAAGACTACCATTAAAACGCTTATGTCTTCTCTGTAATATTGTAATAATAGGACAAGTACAATTTAAAATTGAAATGCACAAATCGCTGGCAATTGATGTACATTGTACCTTAAAAAGTCTGAAATGTTTTCCTCAGTTAAATGTTTTGATCGTTCAGTGGCATGAATTTGATTTAATCAAGTTATTTATATAATTTTCATGTCCTCGACAATCTGCTTTTTACAAGACAAGAGCGTATTATAGCCACGCTTTTTTTGTTTGTCATATTCCAATCGATCTCTAAAATTCAATAACCAGTTTTTGAGGAGGACATAAACAAGGACCCCTGGACTCTCTAGAGATTGGGTACCTAAAAGAAATAAGGATAACCTGTTGACTGGTCGCATCCGCCGTGAACCCTATAATTGATCATGTATACGGAACATTGCGTAGTCAATTCGTATAAAACAAAGGCCTTTCAATTGGTATGAAACAAGTCAGCTAAATTACGACCCAAAAATAGATTTAACTTTCTCAAAAGAACACTATAACGACCACAGAATAATGAAATTCTGACTTTAAAAGAGGTTGTTGAAATCTCTGTAGCATGAATTTATCAGTGAGTAGCATGTCTCGGTTTAAAATCTGACCGTCTCTATAGCAAACTCTTGCAAATAAGTTGGAAGACACAGGAGTTTCAGTTCATTTGATACGCAAGAGAATGCTCTATGCATGAATAATTTCTAAAACGAGGTAAATAATTGACAAACAAGTTGATGAAACAAGAATTTCAGCAGTCTCGTTTAAAGTCACATAATTTAGTAAGCTTTATATTCGATGCAATGACCTTGTCAGCAAATACAATTTTTTTTAATACTTATTGTTGTTCCATTATTCATACATTGAGTTGACGACGGATTTTCCCGATAATGACAAACAGCACACGGCGAATATGACAGGTCGATAGGGGATGCTCAATTCTCCATGGCACCTGATCCCACCTCTGATGTTTTGGAGGTCCGTGTTTGCTCTGCTCCTATTTCCTATTGTTTAACGGACTTTTGATCTTGAATACTGTTTGTAATCTCTATATATTTCATGGACACCATAAGCACGTAGTAGTGGAATATCACTAGAAAAATAAGGAAAGTTGACGATAGAAAAGATGAAGTCATCTCGTTTTTCACGTCTATAGTCGGTAAAGCATCTAAATAAGATGATTTGGAAGACTGATATATTTTATTTCAAATTCATTATCTAGTCAACAGATAAATCAAAAGAATTATTTATTATAATTGTTAATTGATAATACATCGTTGATATATCTAAATATACATGTATATCGAATTGAAGGCCACGACAAAAATGTAGAATCTTTTTTTTTTAATTTTGCTTCACAGGAATATAGAAACAGGTCAGCTATAAAGGTGCACAATTAGTACAAAATTAATAAGTTCTTAAAGTTTAGTCTAAAAATCAATGCGGAAAGAATTACTGATCATATGTGAATAGAAGTGTGATATCTTAAATTTTGAATTATTGCATGTATTGATTGATTAAATAACAAAAATAATTTAATTAACTGAAGAGGAGAAAAATGAATGCACATGTACAAACTTTACCTAAATTTAAAGATTATATCATTATTTAACGCCAGTATTCAATATTTACATTCGCTGTGTTTTTCTACTAAGCCAACTGTGAAAATGATTTGAAAATCATTTTCGTGTATACTCACGCGTAGAAATATCCACGGAGAAACGTGCGTTACCGTGACGTCACAATAGAGCTACAGCGACGTTAGTAAAAGTATACCAATATAGGGCAGTGAGAAATTTAAATATTGAGTATATTATAACCGCCCGTTTTTAGTGTTTATTTCTCCACCTTGGCGATTACTAGGGAATTAGCTCAACACTCGTAATATTTTCCACATTTATTTAAGTTCATAAAACATACAACAATAATCTGGGGAATAGGCTACTCTTCACTCCGTACAATATGTAAATGGGGAAACTCGCTAGATAATTAACTAAACGGACAGACAGACGAACCTTATGACTATGAGGTAAACGTTACGGCTTTTACGGACACTTCCTAATCTACATGTATCTTTTCTCTTACTCTGATTCTAACTATCTAACTTCATTTTATTAAGTAACATTTTATAAAACATTTTCATTACTTTGATTGACATGTCCAATTATTAAATAAATCAATATGTTCTATCCAATCACTGTGAATCTTTATTACTCAAGACTGACCATCGCTAGTAGTGGAGTGTGCTCATATAGACCACGGTTTGAATTTCGCGCCAATGACGTCATCAAACTTTCTACCAATCAGAAAGCAGCATTTGAATTTTGGTCACGTGACCCTAAAGGCGGGAATTTTTTAAAATCACCTATGTTTATGGGGGTCAAGGGTCCAATAAAAAGGTGTCCTAAAGGGTATTGTGTGACCTATCAAAGGAAAGGTCTTAACGAGGAGAGTTCAGCCCGGGGGTGGTCCGGGGTCATCAAGTGCAAATCAAAAACTTACTCAAAAGGTATCGAGTGACATAGCAAATGGAAGGTCTCGATGAGGAGAGGTCAGCCCGGGGGTGTTCCGGGTCATTA
>PRKT01000821.1:196035-215900 GCA_003671525.1 Saccostrea glomerata | reverse complement strand
TTCCCTTCCTGTCGTTGGTCATTTTTAATGCTTTATATATATATATATCGGTAGCATGCTTTCTTTCTTCAAGTATATCTTCAGGGATATCTGACATTTTGAAGACCTATAGTTCTAAAGAAGAATCATGTAAATAAGCAGAATAATTTTCATGACTTTCTTTGCTTTCGTTTTTTTTATAAAAATCCCTTTGCCTGTTTAAGCAAACATCAATCTTCATATACGTGAAGCTGAGTTCACTCGTTTTGATTAGGCAATTTTATATTGATATGCCAGTTGGCAACTTTGTCCGTTGTGCGCTTTATGACTAATGTATATTGATTAAAAGAAGATCAAATATAAGGGATGTACAAATGTATATTGATTCAGGAATGTGATAACTGTAAAAAATTTATAGATAGCTTATCTACACATTTTTTGTTTGAAGAAGGATACAAGTACTATAATAAAATCCATTGTTTAAGCGTATCTTGAATGAAACAAAAAATAGTGGATAGTTTTAAATGCACAAGGTATCACATATTTAACATTCCTGCCGTGATGTCCAAAGAAAAAAAAGGACAAAAAAGAATAAAACAATGATGCAAACATATCTTAATTACCGTCATGTTGCACTCGAGCTTTCTTGCTTTACATCTGAAATATTCATCATTGTATATGACTAATGGCATTGATTCACCATAGTTGATATCATCATATGAGAGACTTATATCAAACCCACTTCCATATATTGTTCCAAGGCGCGATCTTTTTGTCCTCACACTAGATGGAAAGATTGCTTTTTTAATCGTGGGTCCCAAATATATTGCTGTCGTAATGTGTGTAGATAACAAAACCAACTTTCCGATGTCAGTTATCGGAAGACAACATCTACTTTCTGAAATACAATTGGCGTATACCAGAAGTATCTAAACTATAATCAATGAACAAGAATTCTCAGAGAGTATATTATAAGCAATACTACTTCACTAAGAATATCAGCTACCGGCTAGTTAAATCTGGTCCTCTTTAAAATTTAATTCAAAATCATGAGTTATTAAGCTGTCTTTCATCAGAAATTAAGGTGCTCATACCATTAATCTTAACTTCAAGCTTTAACTACATGTACGAAGAAAAATTATGACATATCATTGAAAGTAGGAAAGACTGATAGAAATGTCGCTCAAAAGAAGAGACAGAAATCTAGTGATTGCTGCAGACGAGCAGGAAGGAGTCTGATCTTGTACTTGCATGTTCAGATCTAATATCAATTTTAGCGTTTGTAATTCTTCAGTTTATCATGTGGTTGCTGAAGTCAGGTAGGCTTTTTGAAAAGCTACATGTATATTTACATATATTATAGTTACTTTTTGTAAACCTTAACGTTTCAACTTTTAAAGGACGATTGTTGTTGATCGCTTGTAAACAACAACAATATGGATAAGAGCCGTTTCCCTGGCTTGTTAGATGGAAGGCCCATCATGTAAACTTTTTGCAGGATGTATCGGTAAATCCTTTTGAAATAAAGTATGTGAGGTGTTCAGTAAGTTACATATGTAAATATAAGGAACAAACACAGCGAGATAGGTTCTGCAAATACGGGAAAATACTTTAAAAAATAATATGACAGACAAAGCAGTTATACTGCTAGAAACTTCAGAAAAAAATGCTTTAGGATGAAAAATTGACATTCCTTGTCAAATTTCTTTGTCAAAGAATATCCTTCAAATAGTATAAACACTAGATCTGTATGTAAGGAATAACCGTTGAATTGCTTTTAATTTCATGATGTGCACAAGCATAATTTGCATAAACGTGTTTTTTAAAGCTATAACAATTCCGTAAATTCAAGTGCTAGAAGCCACATCCACTTTTGTTTCGCTTTGTCCCGTCAGGCAAATGATAATCTTTGAACCACGCCTATCAATCAGCTAGTAGCTTTATACATGTATAAAATAATAACACTGAACAAAACTCCCATAAATCATTTTATCACTCATCTGTTTCCCTACATTGCGTATCCAACAAGTCGTTGACGTCATAAACCTTCAGTTAGTACATAAAGATCCCACTGGGTGAATATATTGGTAGTATTATTATGTAAAAACAGATCAAAGTAAGGGGTGGCAAAAAGTTGAAAATACTCATTTTACTCAGGGCGTTGCTAAGTTCTGTGAATTCCCGAAAATAATGCAAAGTAAGAAAGCTACAATCTTTATATCTTAAACCATATTTGTCTGACCGTTCACGTAGTCTTAGTCGATCGAGAGCTCACACTGTGATCGGGAGGTTCAAATCACGGCTGCGACTGACAAAAATCGAAAATATGCTTAACAACTGTTCCTTCGCCATGCGTTCGGTACCTTAAAGTAAAAATTGCGGTTCCTTCATATCAGATCTGAAAAACCGAGGCCCTAACCCAGATAGCAGGATGTTATTGGACCTTTGTTGGGCCAGCAACGCTCCTTATGTTGGGCCACTGTTTGAATTCAACATTGGGCTATCGGTAATTTGTTCATCAGCCCTTAATCAAACCAATTGAAGAGAGGAAATTTTTTAATTTCTCAAAATTTCTCATAATTCAATCTGTTTCTTAGTTTTGTTGAAGAGGGGGTTTCTCCATATTTTCACTTAGAGATTTGTTTGAAATTCAAATATCTTTTACAATATCTTCTAAGAACATGTACTGCCCATAGACTTCAATGTTAAATTCAAGGTGTAATTGATTGGACAATAATCAAATTTTGTAGATTCTTTTGGCGGAACATTTCAATTTGATAACATCTTCAAAAATTTTTCCATGATTAAAAATATCGGACTATTCATTTATTGCGTATGAAATATAGTCCATATACATTGAATACATTAATATGGAACAAAACATTTCTTCGAGTCACTTAATATAGACGTGTTTGTTTTATCAAAAGTTAAAGGGAATGTTGATTGATCAAAGCATGCAAAAATGATCAGGGTAAAAATCCAAAAATACACGTGATAAAATGGGAACAAGCCATTATTTTATTGCATACTGTCAGAAAACAAATACAGACTATTGTAAATACAAATTACTTTAAAAAAAAAATTACAAATATACATGGATAATAATAGAAGTAATATTCAAATTATATTCCAAAAAATAGTTAAAATCATTTTTAAAAAAAATTCGAATATAATAATGAAATGATACCTGAAAAGAAATTAAACTTGGTGCTTTACAGTTTTTTATCAAGACATACTTTTTAAATTGTATATATGCAAATCCTTCTTTATCCCATGTTTACCCCTTTCTCCCGTGGATATGATCCAATGGATTCATATCCCACACTTAAGTGCAGTTATGACGTCACAATGGTTTTTGCGTTAACGTAATGAAGCAAAATAAAGTGGAGTGCTATATAAAATAGTGTATAACATCGGTTTTTATCCAACTCGTTGTGTGTTTTTTCCCCTCGCCAAGGCTCGGGATAAATATCACACAACTCGTTGGATAAAAATCATATCCAACTACAAATCATGGGAGATCCTATATGTATGCATATCTACAAATCATGAAAAAGGTTCAAATTCAAAGAATCGTTCTTCGATATATGAACGTAAAACTAAGAATATTTCGTTTCATAAAAATGCATGCTGTAAGGTTAATTAAAGTACGGTCCTGGCAAGGTGTTCTCATATTCCACGGGAACATTTGAAGTTTTCTCTTTAAGTGACTCAGAAATTGATCCTATGTTCTCCTGTTTGGACGTAAGAGTATCATATAATGGGGATTGGAACTGAATATTATCCTGTACTAGTGTCTCATAATTCTCAATACGTGGTTGGTTTCTAGTCACAGTGCCAGCAACAATGGATGCAATGCTAAATAAGCAATAAAAAGTAAGATAGAAAATTTATAATCGAAGTATATTTGTAATTTTAAATAATTTATTTCACGATCAAAATTTGACAGTTTTTGTAATAAAAAGGAGCAAGAAAGTTCATGTATTTCATGTAAATTTTGCCAGTTTTATTAACGTCAATGTTAAATTACTGTAAATCACTTTTTATTCGCGAGAACTTTATTTTCACGTAATTACGCGAGACAGTGTGCTCGCGAAAAATAAGTTCTCGCGTACAATAGTATTCAATAAGATTATAGAGAGCAATAACCACAATTCGTGAAAATTTTGTCTCGCTTATCAAGTGTCAATGACTATCTCGCGAAAATAAGGTGTCGCGAAAATTTAGTGATCTACAGTATTTAAACTACAATAGATTATTATTATTTAGAAATACAGAAACTTATAAATAAACCTGTGTTTTGTATTTTGATGTTCATTATGAAGATTGAATTTTTCAGGCATTTACAAACTTTATGTTAAGATATAAGGAGAACAACCTTGATTCTCTCACAGATCTTAGATATTATAATGTTATACTTACATTAGGCAGTATAAAATAAATGAAAGAAAAAGTGAGCAAGCTCACACACCCCACACTCCCCCAAAACTCATAGTGCTGAAAATCCCGGAAAAAATGAAAGAATCGGAATTTCCCGGTAATATGCACATCTACAAATTGTGTCCTAAATACCTGCAAAGTTTGATGAAATTCTGTGCATCGGTTTATGAGGAGTTGCGCTGACAAACTGTTCACGACTATATTCAAGATATCCCCAAAAATATAAGTTGTAAAGTGCCAAATTCCCAGAAAAATAAAGGAATCGGAATTTCCTGGTAATATGCACATCTGCACACTGTGTCCTAAATATCTCCAAAGTTTGACGAAAATCTGTGCAGCGGTTTATGAGGAGTTGCGCTGACAAAATATTCATCTCTATATTTAAGGTATTGCCAAAAATCTAAGTTGAAAAGTGTGGGAATTCTAAGAAAAAATAAAGGAATCGGAATTTCCTGGTAATATGCACATCTACACATTGTGTCCTAAATATCTGAAAAGTTTGACAAAATTCTGTGCAGTGGTTTATGAGGAGTTGCACTGACAAACTATTCATCTCTATATAAAAAGTGTGGCCAAAACCTAAATTTTTTTATTGCGGAAATTCCCAGAAAAAAAAGTAATAGGAATTTCCTGGTAATGTGCACATCTACATATTGTGTCCGAAATATCTGCAAAGTTTGACGAAATTCTGGCAGCAGTTTATGTGCTGACAAACTGTTCATCTCTATATTTAAGGTATGGCCAAATGCCTAAGTTAAAAAGTGCGGAAATTCACGGAAAAATAATGGAATCGGAATTTCCTGGTTAAATTGCACATCTACACATTGTGCCCTAAATACCTGCAAAGTTTGACAAAATTCTGTGCAGCAGTTTATAAGGAGTTGCGCTGACAAAAAATTGGACTGACTGACTGACTGACTGACTGACTGACGGACGGACGGACTGACTGACTGACTGACGGACGGGTCAAAAACATTATACCTCCCGCAACTAGTTGCGTGCGGTATAATAAAATGCCACATTACCACATTTGATTAAGACATTTTCAAATGACTTGATATTTGTATTGAATATTATGTAAATACAGAAATGCTAAAGAGAAAACAGAATGTTTTATATCTTACCAGGGTTTTGCAGATGTACGCAGCTTTTTATAAAGTATGACTCCGGCTATACTAATGACAAGAAGGATACACAGAGTGATACCCAGAGGAAGAAGAGTATCTAAAAAATAAAGTAATGTCTTATATGGAATTCATAACTTACTTAAAAAGCTGTGACTTAATTAAAACTTGTTGGTCTTGAATACGGTGTTCCTCATAAACGAGTCAAAATGTAATACTTTTCCCATTAAATAATTTTTTGGATAAAATTTGGTTCATTTTCAGAATGGTTATTGATTTATCGAATCTAGTAGACGTTCATTAGCTGGAAAATACATGTTGGCATTGTAAAAAAATCCAAAGTAAAATAAAACTCGAATTTTAGGATGACATTTACTCAGGTTTCAGAAAACAGAGAGGAAATTTTATATAGAATAATATTTTAAATAAAAAATCATTCTAAATGGATAAAATAAGCAAGTTTTAAATCAAAATCAATTCGAAAATTTAATATTTTATTATTCAAAGAAAAGATACAGGAACAAAGTCAATGTGTTGTAATGCAGAGGAAATTCGGACTACATTTTTAATTTTTTCCATTTTTGTCAAAAAAATTAATTCTTGCAATATTAATCACAAAGTAAAGGTAACATGTATTTTTAAACATCATTTTGCAAATATTATATCTGTTAAAGCTTAAAAATTATTTTAAATAATTGAATGCTGTGAAATAAAGAAATTCAAAAATATGTACAAAAACCATTCGACACAACATATCTCAATAATTTGATCATTGACCCAATATATAATATTGATACCACGAGAATTAGGGCATCAAAAATAATCTTAGGCTATCAATAGTTTAGAGTTCTTATCAGTCAGATTTCTGTAAAATTAGATTAAAAATGGGGGGAAAAATATAAATATGACAGAGGAAATTCGGACTGTAATATTTATCACATTTATGGCCCAAAACTCCAATCCTTTCTTAATATGATGCAACGATGTTCCATTGCTATGATATTTCACTATTTAAAGAGTTCAGTTGCTTGAAATATTTTGTGTGTATAGAAAAAATTGGTCATAATGTGAAAAAATGAGGTATTTACCGAGAAATACTCGGGGGCCATTAGCATGAAAAGGAGGTCATTGACCTAGTTATTTGAAATTGAAATTTAACACAAGAATCATAGGTGTACAATGTGTTATAGGTAGTTTTTCGTTCTTTATCAGTGGAATTTTTGTTCATCTGAGTAAAGGTCTAACTTAAAGCTTAATATTTAATACGATGGAATAAGACTGCCCTCTATATACGAGGGGTGATCAAAAAGTTCGCAAACGAATTGAATAACTTCCATACAAGAAACAATATTTGGTTTTAATGTTGATTATATTTTAAATTAATCCTCTCCGATTTTAATGCACATCAACCACCGTTCTGCGCATGCGCGAATGACGTGATATTGGCGATCACGTGACCCCCTCCGTAGCGTTCTGTCGCAAAAGTTGAAAGATTTTTCCGAGTTTTACATTTCTTACCATGTGAGTTAATTTTTATGACAAGAACAGTTCATTTGTCAGAAATGGTCATATCTCGGCAACAGAATGGGTGTATAATAATATCCTTTCCAAAAATAAGCATGGCGACCATTAAAACACAAATCTTCTGTCTCAGGAGAGACCTTTATTTAAGGTGGATAGAGAATGGGTGCATCCTTTTTATCATATCTAATATGTTTAAAATCAAAAGCAAACGATGTCTTAGGTATTTAATACTTATATCATTGTTCAAATATTCAACTATTTTTCAAAGTGCTAATTGGAGGTCTTTAATAGCAAATTGCTGAATTAAAAATACATATCTTTTCAAACTTGCTTTCACTGGGCAAGATGACAAGTATCATTTTTAACCATCAGCCTTCCTTCACTAAAACGATTAATCCAATCATTAATTGAATTTATAGGAACTCATTTATCTCAATAAACTGTGTACAAATTATTAAATGATACTGTAGAGGGATTTCTAAGATATATAATAAATTGTACAGTCGTTTGTTGAACGAGTTCGACTGAAACAACCATTTTTCGTCACAAGTGACCTAACTAGTGACGTCATTTTCACATTGTGACGTCACAAACAAGGAGAGAAACTTCATTCAGCATATGCTATTTATAGAACTTGTGTATGGCCATGTGTGTACCGAATTTCATTCTAATCTGAATTGTTGTTTTGTAGATATAGAGATAGTTTGCGAACTTTTTGATCACCCCTCGTATAATTCATCCCTTGGTTTTTGTAAATAAAAAATGTATCTACTTCTTAGTCAGAACAACAATATTGCCGGTATATTAAGATATAAAGTTAAATTTCTTTTTAAAAGAAAAGAGCTATTTAAGTTACAATGAAACCATTAATTATATTATAAGCACAAATATGTCCACTTTAAGATATTACAAAAAATGCCCTTATTGAAACAATTTAAAGGTTTTATTATGCTATGTTGAAGTAACCGCTTACTATAGTGCATAAAGCCTTGACTCTCAAAACGGTCTCAAGAATGCATCAACATTTTCTTGACGAAAACGTGTATGATAAAACTAGAGAAGAATACAGATACTAAAAAATGAAAAAAATTAAAAAAAGTACCATCGAGGGTCTCTTCGTTCTTTAGTTTCGAATCATGAGGAAAAGTAGATAATCGGTTAATCGTTGTTTGCTCCGGAGTGGTGGTTTCGGGACAGGGTTTCTAAAAAGAAAATCGTGAAATAATTAGTTTTTATTTAATATTAAAACTAACATAAATGATTTAGCAATAAATACATATGCATTTGATTATTTAAGGACACACACAACGTAGCTTGAACTTGATTGTCTTTCTCCCTGGAGATGAAGAGTTCCAATACCTGAAAGACTTGTGTGCTTCTCTTTTAATGTCCACATATTGTGCACTACACTTCTTCTTGAACAATTTTTTATGGAAAAAAAATTCTATACTACAAATTAAATAATTTTCGTATACTTTTTCTTTATATTATTCAAGAATTTTCATAAAGATCTTTCTTATCGTTTAAAAACCTCTGGTAATGCATGCTGACTTTTTTTTTTATCTACGAATATCTAATGGTACTTAAATATTAAAATTAAAATATCTTGAAAAATTATCAGTAGGTAAGGTACGTTGCGCATGTCCTTGATATACAATTTCCTTCTAACAAACCAAAAAAAATCATTATTATTATGATTTAATTACCGTCATATTGCATTCGAGTACTTTCGCATTACAGCTGTAACATTCGTCATTGTATATGACTAATGACATAGATTCACCATAGTTGACATCGTCATATGACAGACTAATATCAAAACCATTCCCATATACAATTTCGGTCGGGGATCGTTTTCTTCTCAAGCTACTTGGAAAGACTGCCTGTATAACAGTAGGTCCTAAGTACGTGGCTATCGTTGTGTGTGTTGACAGCATAACCACCTCATCAATATTTGTTATCTATAGAAGAGTATAAAATATAATTAATAACTGTTTAGTGTATTGGATATGCCAGGGCATTAACGATACTGAATTTCACTTTTTTGCATTACGCAAGACAGCAAGTCGGCGGTAATTTGTTCTCGCGTATATAAGTATTCTTAAAGAGCATACAGGGCAATATCCAGATTTCGCCTTGTAAAATAAGAGTTAATGGCTATCTCGCGAAAATAATAAGGTGAAGATCTACAGTACTTGGATAGGTTGGATGTTTTAGCATGTTATGCATAAATTATCCAGCGTTTTCAAATGCTGTTTATGTCCCTGACATGCCAAACAAACTAACAGTGATTTCTTTCAATTTTTTTATACTTTCAATTTCACAGATCCTCCCACTGACATCAGACATAATGACAGCCTTGGCAAGTTGACATGCATATTAGGCATTATATCTTGACCTTTTTCTATGTACGAGACGAAATTACATTCAGTTAGAATTATCGAAAAATCAACAAAAATTTATTAAACTTGGAAATGTTATCATTTTCTGAATATGAGGACGATAGAAACATGTTCATTGAACAACAAAAATCAATGTCCTGTGTTAAGGCCATTCAAAGATTATTTTCCCTATCTAGCGTCAACGATGGTTTTTAAAAACCCACCTAACTATTCACAAAAACACACAAGAGAAGCATTAACACACAGGCTTTATAACGTCAGAGTCTGAATTTAAGCATCTGCTCCTTTTTTGGAATTTTTTTACTAGTGAAACACGTATATGCTAACTTCTTTAACTTCCCTTACATAGGTACATGTAGCAGTATGCCCTTATCACCTGCACATAGGGTTTATGCCTTCCATTCGATTCGATACACCAAAGCATGGTCTACATATGAACGCATTCTAAAACGGGGAAAGTTATCGGCAAATAAGTTGATAAAACATTTATATCAAAAGTCTCTAGTGAAAAAGTCGTTTCGCTAATTGTTTGATCGATACAATTACCTTCTCAATAAATACATTCTTATCATTGAGTCAAAATGCTGAGTGACATTTATTTATGCTTATTGCAAGGGCATCATTTATATAATGACTTTTTAAACTTTTGTTGTTTTTCCTAATCAAGACAATGAAAACACGGCGATAGTGACTGGTCGGCAGCGGATGCTCACTCCACCATGGCACCGAAATATTTTTGAAGGTTCGCGTTTGCTCTTACCTGTTTTGTTTAAATGGACTTGAATATTATAATTTTTTTATCTCTCAATATTTTTATATAAAAAAAGTAATGCTTTCATTAATCTATATTTGTTGTAGAAAGATCAATTCCTTAGCAAAATCAAGGACTTACATGAAATGTTCAAAGATTTTGTAAGGAAAACGTGAAAGAATTCTAAAACCCCTGATTTTGTTTCTTTTTATAGTAGGATGTCAAAAACCAAAGGATCGAAGAAGCTTAACACAGAGCAAGAGATCCAAGGGTCTTAACGGTCATCTGGATATAAAACGGTGATAAAGAATCCATAGAAATATAGATTAGCCAACGTAAACTGATAAATATAGCATATATTGCCCAAAAGCAATAGAATCAATGATTCTTTTGATAATAGACAATCAAGGATCAATAGAGCAATTTCCAACGTTTACAAAGATCTATTTACTTGCCCTTTAGTCACTATCACCATGCAAATTTAACACAATAATACTAATACTTCTCTACAAGTATACTAGCTTGTGTCGGTCTTTGATATTGTTTAAAGATAAAGTATAGTTTTATCTCATTTTTATTAACCTATTATTTACAATTATCTGTCTGAGTGAGTAAAGTGACCTTAAAATCTTTGAATAACCTAATATATGATATGACATACTAAGTCTTACAATGCATTTGTTGCTTAAGGAAATATACACGGACACTTAACGCACAAAGCAATTGATCATTTTGTTTGGTTTTGTCATTCTTTATTTTTTCCATTTATGATTTACGTCCATTTGTTTGTTTCTGAATTGATAAAATTGTTCAAACTTACCAAACAAACATTAAACATAAAACATACCAAAAAATACTTTAATTTTACGTAGATTGTTTCCGACAAAAAATGGCCATATATGTTCGTCTTTGCACATGGTCTTTCGGATGTTTTGCACAAGCCATTTTCCGGTAAGGTGGTATTAACGGGAGGAGATGCTTTTTCATGTGAACAGTCAACATCCACAAACAAATCATCACATGTACAGACACCTACAGTGTATATGCAATAAATTTACTACATAAGTCGGTTAACCTATAAATCATTTCCCATTATGCTTTAATATATTCTAACAAATATACAATCTAATTTACCTACTTGATCTTTATTTCAATTTAATCATTAAAAAAATTAATTCATATACTATTATTTGGTTTTTGCATTTATTCGAATGCGATTCTTTAGCAATAAAATCATATCAACAATGAAAAAAATCATTTACCTTCATTGCAAACCCCATTAGCCGAGCAGTTATTCGGACAAGCAAGTTTACCAATAATTTCTACAACTGACGGTTCTTCCTTACTACTGGTCTCGTAAAAGACTTCGTATCTCTTGACCTCCTCAAAACAGGATTCTTTAAGTGATTCTATAGTATGACTGAGGAATTCTGTAGTTCCAGCATCCTACATGATGTAAACAAATGCATTTTTACTTGGACATTATTACGGTCAGTGAGATATATATCTACATCTACTCACCATATATCCAATGGTCAAAAAGCTTGTTTATATATACGTGCTTTTGTTATATCGAAATGCAAAAAAAAAAGATAAATAAACTAAAACAACGAAACAAACAAAAAACCCCAATTCAGTTAAGATTGAAGATGTTTCATATTTTATAGATTTTGCTGGTGAAGATGATATTTGCATATACAGTCGATAATTCAAAAGATGATGTTATATGGTAAATGTAACAAAATGTGATCCGTTATCTAAGCGCGATGAAGATGACGAAGAAACAAAAGTTTATGATACAACCACTTAAGTACTAAATATTTATGATCATGAAAAACGAAATATAATATACGGAGTTGAAGCCAACTTTTTAAAATTCAATTTGAATAAAATTATTTATCAATTTTTTTTAATGAACTTTTTATAAGTTTCCCTCAAACCTAATAAAATAGATAGAGGGAAATGACAAATAGTCTGCTTTGTTGATATCTTCGTATTTTATTACATTTGAAGTTATACATGGACGAATATATTAACATTTCCAATATCTTTGTCCGAGATAAAATTACAAATTGAAATAATACTTAATTTTACATAAATCTACTGTCCATCGACAGGCGCGGTTAAAAAATCACGTGGCGAGCGGGACAAATAGAGACATAAATATAAAGAATAACTGTCAGATTCTTAAGTTTCAGGACGATGATCAATGGATTGGCTTGAGTGGTAATTTAATGCGTTTGGCGTTTACACAAATTATCGCACAAGCCACTCGACTGATCATGCAGATCAAGAAAAAAAAAATAGACAGTCATTCCTTAAACTTATACGTGTTTGTAAAGTAGCTGATTTCTAAAATTAATTAAATTCGACCATAATCTTACAAAGTTTTGAAACATATTGGGCACAAATATATCGGTTCCACATGTGTGTATTAAATCAAAATATACACGTACATTAAAAAATTTAAAACTTAAGTGGAAGCATGTAAGGGTAATGTAGATTCTGATTTTTTTCAAATTATGACTACCACTTGTAGGCTATGGCCACAAAAGGGAGTCCAAGTTTTACATTGAACAAATTTTTATATTATTATCAGACAGCGAACAAATTTTACAAAGAATATATAGGAAATACCGTTTTAAAATCTTCTTCTCAAGAACCACTGGGCCAAAAAAATTGAAATCATGTGGAAGCATCCTGGGATAGTGTATATTCTCAATTGTTCGAATCATGACCCCGGGGGTAGAACATGGCCACAATAGGGAATCCAAGAATTATATAGAAATATATAGGAAAACTCTTTAAAATCTTCTAAAGAACAACTGGGTCAGAAAAGCTGAAACTTATGCAGAATCATCTTGATTATTTCCCCTTTGAAGGGGACTTAACCTTTCATTTTAACAATTTAAACTCCCATTTTCCTAAGAATGCTTTGTACCAAACGTTTTGTAAAATTGGCCCAATGGCTCTTGAGAAGAAGCTAAAAATGTGGAAAGTGCAAAGGGACGGACAGACAATGGGTGATTCGAACAAATGATCCTTTGGGACTGGGCAAGTTCAAAATATGAATGACAAAGGGGAGAATCTGTTAAATAACAGAATGGCCAAAGTTACTCAGATAAGCGAGGTGGCCCATGGGCCTCTTGTTATAATTACTGTGCATGATATCCGAAATAATTGGTTGCGTGTACAATGCCTTGAATAACAATCTTGTTTTATACGAATGTTAGATAAAACAAATGTAATCTCTAAAATTATAATTCCTATATTACTCTATCAGTTATAAAGAAACACAATAAGGATAAACAGCTTATTTTCATATGTAGTCTGAGTTAAATAATATATCAGAGAAAACTCGTTCTCCGTGCTCTGTCGATATTATTTTCTGTGAAGTCGATATATCTATGAATCGACTTCACGAAAGGTATATACGAGGGTTGATCCAAAAGTAATGTCACAACTTCGATAAAATCGCTACCCGTCGACATAAAATAACGAAAATAACAATGATGAAATCTACATTTATTTCAAACTGGACCTGAAAATTTCAATTCAACATGATTTATACTTTTCAAAATATCGGATTTTACACAACGTGCGATTATGGTAGTCGCCGCACCTAAATAACGTCATATGACAGATACGCGCCGTCATACATTTAAATTCTTCCCTTCGTTTCATTAAAAACATTTGAGATCCACGAACACGTTCACGAATTTTACTTTCTTAAAGAAAACTTGGTATCCATCGTATACTCAATCTTTCCATAATTACTTCTTCTGTCAAAGTTCTTTGAACAGTAGAATAAGACCAACTTAAAATTTCACATATCGCTCTAACCGTCTGTCTTTTTTGACAACGTCTCACACCATTGAACATATCCGTCTGTCCTCCCATCTTTCGGTCTTCTTGTCATCTGCTTAGCATTAATGACCCACCACCCACCCAAAATCGCTGAAACCATCTAATCAAGTCTCTTATTTATATTCTTTCCTCTGTGAGTCTGGTGAATCAACGTAACTGTCTGTACTGGATATTTCTCCATTTTTAAGCGAAATGCATTACAGTTTGTTTTGGCTTTTTTGTCCATGTCGGCATTTCCTTTTTTCAATGCACCGGAGTAAAACAACGGTGTTTTTGATTGCAAAATAGCAATTGTCATATAATTTTCAACTTAAGACTAGAAAATGATGTAAATTTTTGTCTTTTAAAATATTTTCTGATGAGGCGCTTTTAAAAGATGCTTTTAAATGTGTTTGGCTTTTCTTTTTCTTTTTTTAAAGAATACACTTTAATTTGTGACGTTCGGTTGTGACGCGGCGACAGACCCTATGTTCTATGTTTTAAACACCTATGAAATAAATTTAGTTAAACATTATTGAATGAAAATTTCAAGTTTAATTAGAATTATATTTGTGCATCTTTTAGTATATCATATTTGATTATATTGCGCCAAATATAAAAGATATGGACACTTTGACATTACTTTTGGATCAAACCTCGTATTTATGTAATTTATTCTGAAAGCAGTCAAAATAATATAATATTAAATATAAACAACGTACTTTGAAAAACATATCTTACATTATACTACTAAAACTTTGAGTAATGAAAAACACGTTGAATTACATTTTTTAAAAAGTAAATGTCTGATACAATTTAAATAATATAAAAAAAATCAGGAATCTGTTGAGAAAATAGTATATTGCCTTATTAATTGAATTTAATCCAATTGAATTGGCCACATATGATCACAGAAAATGTAATGTGGTCAAATGCAATGTAAGCAAGATGGGTATTAGAACATTTTAGAGTATATATATTAGGCCTTTCAACTAATTTTTCAAGTTGCAGATATGGTAAAAAACATTGTATAGTATTGTTATTTAGACAAAATTCTACTTTCGTTTTCAAAAGTTTCAGTAAGTTGGACTCTAACTGGAGGCCTCCTGACTGGCGTGAGAATAAGCCAGACAGGTAACTTATTGCAGAAACTTAACTTGAAAGTAATAGATACAGAGGAGGCGAAGAACTTTATTAATTAATTTAACGATTTTCAAATATTGGCTTCCTCGCAGTTTCTGTGTTTTAAGTAGTTCCGGATTGCAACCAGGATGACGCTTGTTGCATTGTTTGCGCAGGACTTAAACTTGATTTCTAAACTGAATCAAATAGTCCTTTACCTACCTTTACAACCCCTAATGGCATTTTGTTAAAAATGTTACACTATATTATAAAACTCTCGTACATTAAATATGCGGGAATTCAAGCAGTTTCGAAAATTTCAAGTAGTTCCGGTTATAGCCACTTATCCGGACCATTAAATTAGAATCGTATCAAAATTCATTATAAATGATCGATTTGTAGAGAATTTCCTACAATGAGACCTTGATATGTAATTTATATATGTCTTATAGGCCTTTCAACTAATTTTTCAAGTTGCACATATGGTAAAAAACATTGTATAGATAGATTTATAGGTACATGAAATTATCAAAAAAGATAATAACTTATGCATACATTTAATTACATCATTAAAAAGTTTAATTATTTATGATTGACTTTTCCGATGTTGTGTTTAAGGACAGGTAACTCAGGTGTGAAAAATGACCAACGTAGTGCCGATTTATGAGTTATCGTTTATAGGAATGACATATAGACTGCTTCAGCATTGGCATTGTTATATACACAAAAGGGTTCCTTACATTGTTTTGTACACAAAAAATTTTGACCAAGAGAAAGAGAATTCCTTCACTCTACCTGAAATAACATGGTCAAATGAATGGGGAACAGACTATATTCAATAGTTTTAACTCTCTTTGAAAATTATTATGAAGAGGAAAATTTAACGTCATGATTTTTGTGTTCGCGCTTTTTCGCTTCCTGTTTAAATATATATATTTTTACAAGTAAATGCAACAATTGATCATCTTATTTATGTTACTAAGCACGAGAGGGAACGACCGAGTATAAAAATTTGATTAGGTTAGAACTGAGAAGGAGGGTAGATTTCACTTTTTATTTTAATTAAAGATTTTTATAATATGCAGTAAACCGGTCTCCGCAACTAAACAGTTAGTAAGTTTAACATTGGTGCTAAATTTTAAAACCACTGGATTCTACTGAGAGCAAAGAAACACTTGGGAAATGCTAAAAACTGCCTTGCGTGTAAACAGTTAGATATCCCCAGCCTGCTCTAAACAAATTTCAGCAGTGAGTTATCGTTCATAACACCGACCCCTAGCGGCAGTTGAAAGGCCTAATATGTATAGATAAATACAATTACCCTTATATCAAGAATACATTCTTCAATGGCAATACTGGATTTGTTGTCCATTGAAATGTGCTTTTGACATTCTATTTTGGCTGGATCATTTAGTATTGATTTTTCGCAGACCACTCGAGCAGACTGTTCAGTCCATCCATTATGCCAAGTTGGAGTCTTAATAAGAAAAAGAAAAAATGAATTTAAAAAAGAACAAAAATTTGCATTCTTATTCATAAAAATGATTTTAGAGAATTTTTTACTCATAAATGAAATAAAATTTATTGCATATTTTCAAAAGTATAAACTGAGATTGTGCTTGTCCATTTATTCTCTTTTACAGCAAAAATTGGGCTTTGATCTTCCTGATTACAATAAAACTCTACATATTATAAACAATGGAAATTAAAGATGAGTGAACATGTTTGGAACATAAGAGGAAATAAAAGATGTATGAACTTAATTGGAAAGTAAGTCTAAAATCAATATAATTTCCGTTGATATTCCAATGTTATAAATTCGATGAACATTGCATAAAATACATTCAATAAATTATAAATATGTTACTTAAAAGTATCACAACACCTTGGAAATTATATGTTTTATATGTATATTTGTAACATAAAATATGTAAAATTTGAAACGGATTTGAAATATGCATATGAATTATTTTATATATAATTATACATATGAATTATATATAAATTACCGGTGGAACAAAGTTCGGATCAAATTCAGAATCATACGTAAGCGGTGGAGTATCAGTGACGTCATCGGGATCTGCACTCCTTCTGAAGATCTTATGAACAGAACTCATACCGTTGATGTTACGTTTGTATCTATTTTCGTAGGTTTCACAATTATATGAAAGACTTGATGCTTTTTGAGGGCACAATAAAGCTGGAGAGGTACTATTTACAGAACAATTTGCAGTAAAATGACTCGTCAGAGGTTCTTGATCAGCTAGGCCTGACTTTGCAGTGGCACAATCACAGTACCTCTGAAGTTTGAAAAAATCATTTCTTTTCAACACTAGGTTTGGACCAAAAAGACTTTCAGATGAGGTTAGATTGATACTGAAATAAATAAACAAATCAATACTTTATTTGCGATTCCTTCATGTATAGTAAAGAATAATGTCTTAACTTATATATATATATATACAGTCATGTACAACTCCGCGTTTTTTTATATTCACATGGTTTTTCACACAAAAAAGTCACATTTTTACGATGCGAAATGGGGCATCAAAATATATTTCAAAGTGATTGTTTAACAAATTTACTTTTTCTCTAACTCAAAACATAATTCACGTTATAATTAGTAGGACCTTGATATGCTGTTGGCACGGATTATTACAGTTCCTAAACAATTTAATGTTTTCTCGCCAATTGCAACCGTTGTAATATCCGTCCTTTTGAAAGCAGTCCTGTGTTGTCTTGCCTAGACGCAGAAACAGTTCAACTCCAGTAACTTGTGTTTATGTATAGTATTTTAGTATATAATCACTACTCTGATCGTATGCTTTTTATACTAAAAAGATATCTTTTTTTCAGAATTACATTTTCAAATCTAGCATCATGATATATTCGTCCCATCGCAAAAAATTAAAATTCCAAATAGTTATTGTTTCAATAGTCAAAAGATACTATCTTAAAAGATAAATAATACTTTATTAACTAATCCTTTGACGTGGTTTCTTTTTGCAATATTGTCATTTTTATGCCCCGCCATGAATATGGCCGGGGCATATAGTGTTTGTCATGTCCGTCTTCCGTCCTTCCGTCTTTCCGTCCTTCCGTCCTTCCGTCCTTCTGTCCTTCCGTCACACTTTGCGTTTAGCTCTGCTCAAAGCTAAGTTTCAAAGAAACCATCCAAGATATTTTCATCAAACTTCATATGCTGATAGATATTGATGAGAGCTATGCAACTGCATCAACATTTTTTGACCTTGACCTTTCCTTTGACCTTGACCTCACTTTTGTTAAATTAGTGTTTAGCTCAGTTTTAAACATACCATTCAAGATGGATTTATCAAACTTCACATGTTGATACAAACTTGCATGGATGATGCATCTTGGGATGAACACTACCAGACTTGCTTCGGATGCTGGATCTGACCTACATTTTCCAGATGAGTGACCAGATTTAAGTTTTTGGAGCAGGTCCATTCCTAAGGAATTATAAGCCCTACTTGGACCAAACTTGCATGGATGATGCATCTAGGGATGGACACTACCAGACTTGCTTCGGATGCTGGATCTGACCTATATTTTCATTCCCAAGTAACTATAAGTCCTACCCGAACCAAACTTGATGGATGATACATCTAGGGATGGACACTACCAGACTTGCTTCGGATGCTGGATCTGACCTTTATTTTCCAAACAAGCAATTCAGCTGCATCACTATTCAAGATATTCTGATCAAATTTTATACACATACAAATTTTCATGTTGCTTTACTAATACATCCTCGGCGGGGCATTCATGTCCTATGGACATATTTCTAGTTCGCTCTACTTTTCGTCAAAACCAAGAGGAAAATGGTAATTTTGCCATGTGCTAAAATATACTCACCCTTAAGAAGTCAATTTAGAAAATTTCAGCTTAATAATATAAAGGAAAGCTCGATTAATTCAATTTGTAGATGCCTATATGATTACATTATAGTACGTATGTTCCTTAGTTCTATTGCCAAACGACCGAACTTGATTTTTGTTAAAAGCAGTAGAAACAAATATTATCGTGTAGAAGCCAAATATGTCATTTATCAAAGTAAATGACGAAAGAAGTAAAACACAGGCAATAAAATGTGGGTCAGAAAAAAGGGGACTCAGATAAAGAATAATACATATCATAGGCAAAATATTCCACAATCTGACCCCAGCACCAGAGTGACTTGTAACATGATGTACATAGGAAAAAAAGGGGTCCACCAGACTAGGATAAGAATTCAATTCCTGTTATCTTTCATAAGGCACAGCATACACGATTTCTTGATGTCATGTTGATGCATATTGAAAATGGGATCAGACTTTAACTTTCATCATTTTATGACATGTATTTGCCCAATGATTTCAGCTCAATTTGCTATGTGGATGTGATATCTTGAATTCTGCGATAATTCGATTTAATTGCTGAAAATTAAATCGCGTTATTAGAGAGGCCCATATTCGGGGTTATCGGGTCATTAGTATTTCCCCGTTCTTTCAACTTTTGGTATTTTAGTCGAATCCTTAGGACTTCCTTTTCCGTTAGAGAATGAAGGGGAGCAGACATATCCTGCATCTCAAGATAAAAATTTGTTTATTTATTTTATATTGTGTTAAAAAATTCATGTTATGCATGAAATTTAAGGAGAATGTTTCTAGCAAT
>PRKT01000821.1:174966-190360 GCA_003671525.1 Saccostrea glomerata | reverse complement strand
TATTTGCCATTTGGGTTGTCAAAATCACCCAATGTATTTGCCCATTTCATGATGATTTTCATTTACATGTATTTGCCATTTGCCATTTGGGTTGCCAAAATCGCCCAATGTATTTGGGTCGGTAACCTTGGTTACGATTGTAACCAGTAACTAAATGTAATTTCCTGAAAATTGTAGTGCTGCCATGGCCATTATTCGCCATTAAACTTTAAGAAATTTATATATGTGTGGTTTTCTCTAATAATTGATATTCAATTGCGTATTGCAAATTTGTCCTTCCATTGCTTAATTTGATAAATATCAGAAAAGTTGTCTTGATGATATTAAGCTTGAGCGATTTTAAGGTACACTCTTTTTTCACACACTGTTTGTGATTTGAGGTGGACACTATCTTGTACTACATACCGCCAGCTCTTCTGAAATTCGCGTTTATTCCACCACATTGACACAGAGGAATCGCGAAGCCTGAAGTCGTCATACACATTACCATTAGGATTTCCACACAAGCCCTCCACGTTATCCTTGTCAAATATAGAAGGTGTTATGTGGATATTGTACAGCCAGTTTCTGCCTACATTGAACTCAACGATAGCACCAGTTGGTAAGGTAATCTAGTGAAAACAAATTAAATGAACAAATTTGAATCACATTTTAAAGGTTAAGTTTTAAAAATATTTGATTCTTAAATCCTGTGGCAAACAATATATTATTGTAGGCCAATATCTAAAAGAAAAAAAAGCTTTATGATACGTAGTGCCTCATGTTTGCCATCCTTCGTTTGTTAAAAATTCAATATTCTCGTACCGAAAAGGTTATTTTGACCCATCTTGAGGGTTATAATTAACTTGTTAATTCTTTAAAATCTGTGATATATTGTTTAAAGTCCCTTTTTAGAATTTTCACTCATATGGAGACGTCACCATTTGGCGTTGGAGCCAGCTGCAAATTTTGGCTTTAATCTGGTATAGTAGGGTATTAGTAAGTTATATATTTCTGTGTCTTATCATATAAATGAAGCTCTAAGCACTAAGAAAAAGTGCTGTTTTGATTTTGAGAAAAATAAACCCCATACAGGTGTGCATATTTTTTGAGACTATTTAATTCATTTTCAACATAGGGTATACATACCTGCCTTAAATCTGCAGGGAAAATGTTTAAAGACAATGAAATATGCATAAACAGAGACTTTTTTCACTTACATTGGAAAAATCAATGGAAATAATAAAATAATTTAGTTATTCTTGGTCTGATATAATGTAAAACATTTTTAATCTATTACAAATTGTAAATAATATTTTTTCTATTTCACTCCTAAGGGCAGAACACTACCCTATGATTAGAACTCATCTGCTGAAGCAAGAAATTGTATGAATGTTATCGTTCAAACGATCAAGAAAACAATCGAGCATGTTACGATTTTTACCCTTTGACCTTGATCTTCACGTTTGGCCATTATCTTTTAAATAAAAATAACCTTTGGTGAAAATTTTTAAATGGCATCTGATAGGTAGTTCTTTTTAAATGTAAATTTAACACATTTCTTCACAATTTTGTCATGAAAAAGAACTTTGATGGCAATTTTCAAGTGAATTTTTTAGGTGTACTGGCGATCTTTTACAATCTTTTTGAAATATTGTTACTCTAGAATAATGATAACTTTATTTTTATGTGGCGCATTACGAATTTGATTTTCTTGGGATTGCATGTTGCACAACAGTATTAATTTCTGCAATATATTCTTACCAAAAAATGCGCAAGTTTGAGTAGATGTAATTAATTTAACACAAACTTCTGAGAAAATTCCTTTTCAGATCTAACTATTCTTTATAAAGATTTTAGTACCAAAAAATACATAGCCATCCAGCAAGATACGCAAGTTTGTTTCGGTCGAAGTCGAGCAGGTGTTTGAAAATCTAGTCCAGGGCCTAATCACTCCCCACTCTTGACAGTATATAGAAAAATCAGCATGCCCTAAATTTTTATAAATCTGGTCAATACAGGAAGTTTACATGTTGTTTTTCATCTCATAAAAAATTCAGCTCCAGTCTCGTTTCAAAATGCCCGAATCGGAAGGGGAGATTCAGGGATAATTTTGCGTCAGCCATGATTTGACGTACTGTTATGACACCTGCACATTTATATACCGTGGAACGCTAAATATCTTTTCAATGTTTACAGTTTTCCAGATCAAACAAATTCAGGCGATGAAACTATCGAATTAGACTTTTAGTGTTAAAATATTGTCTAACAATTCTGGTTATCTATTTTTTAATGTAAAATATATTTTTATCACCTAAAACAACATTCTAATTTTGCGATAGGACACAAGAGTCCGATGATCAAAGAAGAAAGATCTGCACCAATTCTATCTTTAAAAATACGTGTTTAAATTAGAAATTTAAAAAGTTATGAGCTTTTTGAAATGGTTAAAAAGAATTACAAGCAAGTTAAAAGAATAGTGATCATCTTGTGAAAAGTCTTGCAAGTTTGAATATAAAATCAAAAATGAAAAGCAAATACAGAATTTTTGAAAATTAGGTCAAACTTCGAGTTCAAGGATACTGGCTCAAAAATCATTTATACATTAAGAAAGGTCTTGTCACATATACATGTAATAACGCATGTATAATATAAAAGCCTTATCTTTTCTTTTTCAAAAAATAAGACCAATTTAAAGTAATGTTATTTTTTTCTAAAAAAGTAGTCCAAACTTCTTGGCGAAGATCACATGGTGAAAAATGGTATTAAATCGTGTACTGAGGGGCAATATGAATTCATTTATCCTTCTGTATTCAACGATGCAGAGGTCAAAAAAGAATTAGATACATTACATAATCATTACGTATTGTACCTTGTTGATAAAGCAGGAAACACCAATTTCTTCGTTTTTAAATCTGTTTTATATAAATTGTATTTTAGGAGAACTTGGATTTTATTCTACAAAACCAAGCCTCTTTCAATACTCCTCACCAAGATATTAACAGTAGTGATGGAGAAACTTCAAGAGTACACTGTGCATGTGCAACATTATAATCAAGAAGTGGTGTGAATCAGATGAGGATACAATTAAAACCTCCAAGGAACTTTTGGACAATTTGAAATCATTTTTTTTTTACCAAAATCAACTGACGAATTTTCAATTTTATACACAACCATTCCCCACATTAAAATAAAATTTAGGCTTTTTGATATCATTGACAGCTGATTTTTCAATAAAAAAGGAACTTGAAAAGAGGTAGGTTCACTAACTCCATAAAATGGCCCTGTCAATATACCAATTAACTGACCAGATCCTAACGTCCCATTTCGAACTTCAAAATAGAGTAGAGACTTAGTGCTTTCATTTCCTGTAAAAAATTTTCCTCTAGGTGTCCAGGTTTGGAACCCAGGCGTTGTGAAACTGCAATGTTCTTGATTTTTGAAGAAAATGGGTGAAATTGAGCATCTTCAACTGTCGATAAAAATATGAGCCCACCCCGCGATCCAAAAATTTTTTCATGGATTAGAATCTTCTGAAACATTTCTTTTATAATATAATTGAACATTTTAGATCAGAGGTTGGGGGCTATGCAAAATATTCACATACAGATTAAATTTTTGGTCACTTTTAAAGAAATTATCAAGATTTGAGGAAAATGACGAAATTCATGACGTCATAATACATGGACAAGAGAAAAAATTACGTCATTTTCATTTGATATGAAGTCACCAAGGGTCCAAGTGAAATTTAACATATTTTAAACTAAAACTGAGTAGTTCTGATTTTTCAGAAATTCACAGGGCCAAAAGTTGCACTAGGTGAACTTTGTTCTTCACTTTCCTTGTCATTGATTATTTTGAAAATTAGGTAAAACATTCTGGTTGGTCACATAAGTACTCTTAAGTTGACATGAAAAGATGCTTGAGTTTCTGATTGACATTATATATGTTGTTTTGGAGACCAGGTCTTCCAAAAATCTATTGGAATTCCCATGGGTACCAATTGTGCCTTTTCATTAGCTATTACCTATTTTTGTATCCATATTAAGCAGAATTTGTCTAAAATCTTATTCGTGAAAAGAAGAGAACACTTGCTCTGACCTTCAACTTGACATCTATATAGATATACCGACGACGTACTGTCAATTATCATAGTAATCTCCATTTTTATGTCGATGCAATATATTCCGTTGAGCTTGAGATAAAAGATACCACAGAGTCTGATACATCTGTTTCATATTTGGATATTTTACTTGAAAAAGACGTTAACGGTAATCTACAAGCCAAGCTTTATGATAAACGTGATAACTTTGACTTTTCAATTGTCAACTCCATACACATATGTAGCAATATGCTTAATAACCTGCATACGGAGTTTATATATCTCAATTGACTCGATATGCAAGCGCGTGCTCTACGTATGAACAATTTCTATATCAAGGAAAATTATTGACAAAAAGATGACGAAACAAGAATGTCAGCAGTCTCCTTTAAAGTCATCATTTTGTAAGTTCTATGGTCGATACGATGGCCTTGTCAGCAAATACAATTTATCAATAAGGTAAACTCATTTTTTTTATATACTAATTGTACGAGGGTCATTCAAAAAGTTCGTAGACTTTTGTCCTAACTTTTTTATTTAACGTCATATTATATCCAAATTTTGTACAGATATTTTAACAATTGATTCAAAAAATTTTAGTAAAAAAATGGAATGTATCTTCATATTTATTAAAATGACCGAGGATTTAGAACAGCAAAAATAGGGTCACGGAGCACCGTCAAAATTGAGTAATTTACTAAATTTCACTTTATAGTCATACCTCTAATAAATGGAGCTGAAACGAAATAAAATTTACATGTTTAAATAAAGTATTGCTGTATTAATTAAAATGAAATCAAGTTATGTAATATGTCGCTCCATTTAAAAGATATCAGTTTTTAAATACATAAGGACTTGATTAAAAAAGGCAAAAAACCATGAGTTGGAGGACGTCACGGAGTAGCAAATACCAATAAAATTGTACTTTACATTCGGGAAACTTTTTCTAGAAGCTAAAAAAATCTGTATAAACCAGGATCTGTATGAACAATAATCTGTGTAATTGTATTAAATAGAAAATACAATTTTTGAGTGGTAGCGAGTTTGAATCGGAAGATGGATTGTCTGCAAAGAAACAGGTTAAAGTTAAAAATATTGTCAAAAGAGTTAGGAACGTCATCGAATGTGATGTGTGCTTCACTTTTGCAGAATTAATAGAGTTACATGGTAAATTAAAGAATTTGAAAACAATGACATTATAATTCAAGCTATATTTGTACAATTTTAGCAAACTAAGTGTTAAGTGTTATTGATATGTTTTTTGATTGGAGAAGACGCTACAAACCGTGTTTGAAATTAAAAAAGATAAGAGTATAATTTTGACAAACTTTCTCAACGTTGTTTTTGACGCTACAATATTGGTTAACCGTGCTCCGTTGTAACAAATCATGTTGCTTTAAATTTTGGCTAACATGAGTTCTATTTAATCAAACAGAATGGAACTTCACACTTCGACAAAATAAATGTTTTTATTTACGAAAATGAGTTGATCTATAATCTTGTAGTAATCATATGACGATGAGAAGCATCTACGTATTTTTTGAATGACCCTCGTAAGTCAATTAATTATATATACACTAAATTGACGACGGATTTTTCCGTAATACCCAACCATGACAAGGAACACACGGCGGCTGTGACCGGTCAGCAGGGGATGCTCACTTATCAATGGCACCTGATCCCACCTCTGATGTTTTGGAGGTTCGTGATTTCTCTGCTCCTATAGCTATTTGTATTGTTTTATGGAATTTTGATCTTGAACAATGTTCGTTATATCAATATATTTCATTTAGAAAAGGTCTGGTCACATGTAATGTGAACTATTAAATCCCTGTCTTTTCTCATTTTTAAGTTATCAAGGTTAAATTTTTTATGTCAGACGGAGAGACTGAAGTGGAAAACTATCACGGTGTGATTTTTGATAAAAACGATTTTAGTGACATTTTAGCTGACTTTGAAATATACTCTTAATTTACTGTATTTATTTCAAACAATTAACTTGATAAACTTTAATTATGCTAATTACTATGTAACTCCGAATCAGGAAATTAATTATTTAATATATTTACTCAACATGTCATGAGTTATTCCATCTAGGCCATCTGTCACTCATGCTCAGAATTGTGCTAATTGCCATTGTCATATTTCATTATTTATATGTTACATGTATCATTGTTAATCAGTTAACTCCTAAGCTTCATATTGTTCGGGTGCAATTTTTGGATTTCCAGAATTCACCCTACCGACCTAAGTTTATAATAAAGTGCTATTCCATCGTTAGCATTTTTATGTTTTATTGTTGCCGGAAAGTTTGACACTTATTTCCCTGGTGATAATTTGGTGGAGAATCCGGGTATAACACCCGGGACTGCTGCATATATTTTGTAGCAGTTTGATCCCGAGTACCATCAACTAAGCGAGTTCCCCCAAGACGACCTATCTTTAACAACACCGTGCCAACCTGGAGAAAGGGACTTTACCGCTCCTCCCCAACATCTAACCAGCGCCATTGTCTTTCGCGTCCTTGGATCACACCAGGACCAGCACGAATTTTCTCGACAGCAGGATCCATTCCAAGATGCTATAGGTGCGGGAAACTCTTCATCCACGGCCACCTTTTCACGTGTCCAGCTACACGTTTCGAGTGTTTCGTGCGCGGAAAACATGGTCAATATGCGCAAGTATGTTTCTTTTCTGCAACCACACGTTACCGTTCCTCCCAAAGGAAATCATTTCCAGTGGCGTCCATCTATCACTCAACGATCAAAAAGGATCAAGCCAAGGGGTCAGGACGGGCCTGCTTGAAGACAAACCAGGTAAACTCGTCTGTAGGATCGTCTGACGACAAGTCAGCAATATAAGATTCTACTGCAGGTGTGTGTTTTTCTCGGACTGCTACCAAATCTAGTTCGATGAGTGTTGCTGTTGCGGAGACGCAAAGGAAGAGCATACTTTGTCCGCAGACTAAGTCCGTAAGCAAACGGCGCAGGGATTCGAGAAGAATAAAGGAATAATATTTTGATAGACTGCAGAACGAAGAACAATCAACTGAACCAAACGTGTTACCAAACAACATCAGTTCCTATACCGCTTTCTACGCCAACCATTTTTTTTACTGAAACCAACAACATAGTGCTCCGCATTTCAGTTCCCGGTGATTCCTGAGACGAGGACGTCTCATTTTCCGAAGCGAGACGGAATTATCACGGTGTGATTTTTGATAAAAACGATTTTAGTGACATTTTAGCTGACTTTGAAATATACTCTTAATTTACTGTAATTATTTCAAACAATTAACTTGATTTACTCAACATGTCATGAGTTATTCCATCTAGGGCATTTGTCACTCATTCTCAGAATTGTGCTAATTGCCATTGTTACATTTCATTATTTATATGTTACATGTATCATTGTTAATCAGTTAACTCCTAGGCTTCGGATTGTTCGGGTGCAATTTTTGTTTATAATAAAGTGCTATTCCATCGTTAGCATTTTTATGTTTTATTGTTGCCGGAAAGTTTGACACTTATTTCCCCGGTGATAAAACTTTCGAGAGGGAGGACAGCAACAACAACACAAAAAAAAAGTTTAGTGGTTTTTATTGGCGAATTGAAAGAAATGCAAGCAGAAAAAATTGTTTGAAAATTTATAGTGTATTGCTGTGGGTGAAAAGTGTTCACGCAGGCATAACAAACTAAGTACGTTGTATTAACGTAATACATGTACCACGTCTTAAGAAAAATCATATTCTGATCTTAAAATTCTCTGTGCCAATTAAAATCAAAATTTATCTCTTTTAAGAATTATGAGCATAAAAAATTGTTTTGTTATGTGTTTGCCAATGTGCATTTACTATAATTTCTTTCGATATCTACTATATGTTCATTATAATTAGCGTATTTGAGATGCATTACAAATTAATAATAAAAGCAAACTTATTTCAAGAAAATATAGCGCCTTTTCCAGCATTTAGACGCATAAAAAATGTAAAAAAAAAAAATGTAAATTGAAAGTGTTAATTTATTTGAAAAAGAAATGTACTAGCAAAATTATATTCGACAGATTTTACTAGATGATGATCATACCTTTGTCCATGGCTCTTTTTTTTCGATCACCATTTTTTGTTCACTGCACACGTGATAAACGGTATCATGATGTTCTAACGGTTTCAAGAACCTGTAGGAAATCGTTCCACAAGTCCGATAGACAAACAGAGAGTCTTCTACCTTTACGGCAATACCACATCCGCATGGCCCTTGTCCTTTCCAGCCGTTCCAGAAACAAGAGGAAAACAAGGCGTGAACCTTAAATCATGTTTAAAAAAAAGACTAAGACAAATGGATAGTAATTTGAAAATTGTTTCATTATTTCGGTATTTTTGATAAGCATAACACAAGTGCAATAAGCGTGTAATGAAAAACGGTCTGGTCTGAAAACTGTTTTACATTAAAAAATTATGAAATAAAGTAAACATAAACGTACCGAAATGTTCCTGCTATTGTCCCTGTACATAACGAATTCTCCACACGACTGTGCTGTCCAATTATCTTCCCCATCAAATGTTTTCATTCTAGGATCAGTGTTGGCGTGACATTGCTTGTTAACCACACTTAAATCCGCATCAATAATGAAGATCTGTGTAAAATATTATTGATATGAGGCCATCTTTAAAAAAATGTTTGGTTGCACTCTCCCGACCGACAGAATAAAAATTGCCCGACTCAAAAGTTTTATTTACATTGTACATTCCAGGGGTTAATATTTATTAATATTATACTTTCATGTAAATTACTTGAATATGATTCGTCGAGAAACATTTGATAAAATACACTACTACCCGCTGAGTAATGAAGCCACGCCCTCCTGCGTAGCAACAGTCAACATTGCTTGACGACGGGTGGTATTACAAAAAATAGCGACTGCGCGGAATTTATGCGCGCACGGTTCACTGTTATATGTATTTGTATAAAACATTCAGTTTAATATAATAAATATAGCATGTAGTTGAGTGTAACATTGAAAATTTTCACCCCTCGAAAACCATTGTCAACCGAGGCGCAGCCGAGGTTGACAATGGTTTTCTTGGGGTGAAAATTTTCAATGTTACACTCAACTACATGCAATATTTATATATTCTCTTATCCCGTCTACAAATTTTTTAAAAACAAATTAATAATAAATTACAAAAGATTTTCCCACCTACCTACCGACCCAAAAATTAAAAAAAAAAGTGAGTCGGGATAGGGTAAGCAAACGTTAATTTAAAGTTGACCTGATTGACATACAAAAAGTAAACAAATGTGACAATAAAGATATCATATACATTGGCCTTGTATATATTTTACAAAATACTTCAAAGTCCGTTTTCTTTATGCACCAATGAAAGATAAATGATATGTTTTTTGCGGCAGTCTTCTGCTGTTAGGTTCAATTTTGAGGTTTTGAAATGATATTTGATAGGCTTAAAGAGGAATGCTACATCAAAAGTTTATTTTACAGATCTTTTAGATTTCTCTTTTACAGTATGGTTTCAACATTTATTAGAAAATAAAATTAGATATATAATAAAAGTAAATATTTAACTCTGAATTATCTTAATTGCAAATAAAACATTTTTTTCTATGAGAAAATACAAAAAAAATCTATGAAATAAAATTTTGGTATGGTATTTCTCCTTAAGATCGAAGATAAGAAGTCCGCCAGATAGACCCATGGCTTCTCCCTATTTGTGCCTCATTCACTATATAAACTATGTTCGCTCCTTAGTTTTTCAGCAGATTTTTGTCTTGACCTCTATTTAAGAAATTCTGCAGAATGTTTAAGTTCTTACAATAAATTTGTATTCTATAATGCTAATTAAACTATATTCAATTAAATCCCTAAAATAAAATTTCATATCGAAAACATTTAGTTCTGTACTATATTTTGTGGCGGAAGGTTTTTAGATGAAAAAGATAAATTTTTCCTCTTATGAAGTATTCGGTATTGTCGTTCGAAATATCTGACGCTTTCCTGCTTTTTTATACACTTTTGATATTTTACATGATAGGAAAACATCAGATCCGGCCAAATGACGAAAGCTGGAAACTTCGCCATCTCCAACCAGAGTTGATTTTTGATACTTGCGAATCGAACTAAATGTAAAAATTGGAATTTATCAATGGCACAATGCTTCTAGTACTCACCAATTTCGACGAAAAGATAATATCACTCCACACTTCGATACAGGACTTCCAAGATTTTAAAATGCACGAAATGGAAACAAATCTCACCAGTCTGATAAAATGTTTTCATTGGATTGTTTTTATAGGGATGGCAACTTGTAACCTGTTAATCGATTAATCGGTCGGAACGATGCTAATCGGTTAGAAAATCCGTAATCGGTTAGTCGGGAAAAAAGAATATATGTAAATTTGAGCGCAGTTTCCTCCCCCCTTTTTTTTTTAGAAAGGAAAGCGCTGCAAAGATTTTTTATTTAGTGTTTTAACACATCGTATAATTAAGAATATTTGGAGGTAATTATAGCTCTCCAGATTGAGATCGCAGGGTAATTGTAAGTTCATAAAGTGTTAATTACTGTTTTTAAAACATTATGCCGTTACCCAGATAGTCCAGTGTTTTTTTTAATGATATTAAAAACATCACCGTTAAGCGTTTTTTATAACAGTGTATGGTATGTCTATATTCTCTTGCTATCTATCAAGTTATATAATTACATGTATAAAAAACGTCGTAAATTTAAATAAAGTGAGAGTTCAGAAATAGACTAGTTCTGATTATGGTGACAATACAGAATTAACTTCTTTAACATCTGCGTTGGTAAATTATCCCTGTCTGATTTCTTACGCAAGATTCATGGTTTACTTAATTTTTTCATGTCTGTTGAAATTGAAATAAAATGTACTCTTATGTACATAAAATTCTACGATCAAAATAATAAACACAATGTAACTTTAATTCTAATGTCATTTTAACCTTTTTGTGTATATGAAAAGAAAATGTCAAAATGCATATCTTGATGCGACTAACCGCTTAATCGGTCGGAACGTTTTGCGATTAACCGATTAACAATTCTGCAATCAATTGCCATCTCTATATATTTCATAAATGAATCATAAAAAAGAATATTGGTAAGTACTTAAAGTATTGCACTATTGATAACTTGTCTGTTTGAGATTTAATTCATCTCGCAAGTATCAAATATTAATCCGAGAATGCCGCCTCCGGTTGGAGGCGGCGATTTTCCAGCTTTCGTAATGGCGCCGGTTCTGACGTTTTCCTGGCACCTAAAATATCAACATCGTGGGTGCGTATCATTACCGCTACATTTTCAAAATTTTCATTACCGCTACATTGTCATTACCGCTACAATAAACCTTACATTACCGCTACATAAAAAAAGTATACATTACCGCTACATTGCCCCTTTCGTTCACCAGCCACTTATAAGTGTACAGTACAACCTATACATGCATAAGACCCGTTTCCCATGCTCACCAAGGGAAGATGAAAGTAGGACTTTGAACAGAATGTTGTTTTTTTTTTAGTAAAATCAATTTCATTTCATAATACACAAAATATTAAAATCAAGCACTGTTCATACATGTAGATAAAATTCTAAGTTTTGTCAAATGTTTTTTTACGTTATCGGTGAAGCCTTGAAAGACATTTGATTGACATATTATTGCCTTGTCATTTCCCCACTGTCGTATTTAGTTTTCAGTTTCCTTTTATTTGCTGTGTTGTTATTCTCTTTCGTCCTGGGGGAATCATGGGAGATGACGCTAAAAAATTAAATTTTGACTGCAGATTTATTTAATATATATATACTCATTCTGATTAGATAGTGAGTGAATTCTGTTGATTAGAACTCATATATCGAACCATACCTGGCTAAATCGCTTTGTAGCGGTAATGAGTTGTTTTTTGTTTGTTTTTTTCTGATTTAATATGTAGCGGTAATGAGTTGTTATTGACTGGAAAAATGTAGCGGTAATGATCGGTCGAAAATCTGAAAAAATGTAGCGGTGATAAGTTGAAAATTTTGACAATGTAGCTGTGATGTTGACCTCCCAACATCGTATCAGTACTATCAGTATTGTTAAGTATGGATTCCTAGTTTTACTTTTAGTCTGCACACATAGTAATTTTGTCTATGCTGCTCATAAATTTTATCATATAAATATAGCCCTCGTGCGAGGTCGATGTGCTTTTCTATGAAGTCGATATATCTATGGATCGACCTCGTCAAAGGGCCACATTTGTTATATTATGTTGTTTTACAGAGATTGACAAAAGCATCACCAAGTTTTCTCTCTTATCATTTTTAAACACAGAGAGACTAGAGATCTAAATAAATTAATCTGTTTATGTGTATTTTTGTGCTGATAGATAATACGGAAGCGTAAATGGCTCTACACTTGTTGTGTTATAACGTTGTATATTGTCTTATATTTTATCGACTTATCAACATATAAAGTGTTATGCCTCCTTATTTATGTACATATTTTAAATTGTTTTAAGATTTCTTAACATAATAGAAGGCAACTTCTTTTGTTCAATAGATTTTTTTGCTTTAAGTTTTATCGACTGAAACAATATATTGATTTTCAGATATTGATTAAAACAAGATATTTAATCATATCGATATAATATTGTTGATATGATAAAATAAAGATATAGTTACTAGTATATCATTTAAATTTATGAATTTTTGCGATAAAGAAGTCAGAATAAAGTGTTTTTTTTATATATTATTTTGGCGGGGGCGGGAACTCCAATGAACCTTCACTTCACTCGGGATTCAGTGAAAGCTTATGTATCATGTCAGCATGTACGATTAAAGGCTGAATCAAATTAAAAAGTATATTAAAAAAGGGAGATGGGGACAAATTAAAAGTTATAGATCCACAGTGGGCTATTGCACCGATCACCACTTATGAAGAGGGGGAGACAAGAGTATCTTTGTGCCCCTCATCCAGCTATAACCCCCCCCCCCCCAAAAAAAACAAAAAAAAAACTGAGTACAACAGAGATCCACTGATATGTCCCCAAATATAAGAAAATTCTCGCAGTTAGATTATTAAATCCCTGGGGTATTTTTCTTGTCATATATTTATTTTGGCTGACACTACACTTTCCTCCTTTAAACTTTGTGACTAAGCTTACACAGATTGGCTGAAATCACAAGTTATTTTATATTATCTAAAGCAATAAGAAGTTAGATCTGGTGTTATTATATTTTTATGCAGGGGGAGGGGGGGGGACTGGGAGGTTTCAAGACTGTGGAGGTTTGCATTCATGAGTCAGATCCTATGTATAACACAGAGTGAAACATCAAATATTTACAAAGTACATATATAATCAGTGTTACTTTTATAATACTGTTACCCGGTACTTTCTATTTTCGCTTCATTAGCGATTTACAATCCCCATTGTACTCAAGAGATATAAGCAGTGAACCATGATAGAATATATCATATTCCCTCTTCAAAATGATGGGTACAATAATTTCATATGACAATGCATATAATTTAACTGTTGATGTCTCTCCATCTCCATTTTTCAAATATTTTTTTTATTTTGTTTCAGCCTATAATCGTACACAATAGCAAATACAAGGTACATAAGCTTCCCAATTGAAGTGAAGATTAATTAGAATTCCCGCTCCCACCAAGTTAATTCAAAAACGCCTTTTTCTGACTTCTTCTCGAAAATATTCATATATCTATATCGATATAACTTCATATCTATTTCTTCATATCGACAATACTATATTGACATGAATAAATATTTTGTTTAGATCGATATTTGAAAATTAGTATAATATTTCGGTCGATAAAAGTTAAAGCAATAAAATCTATTGAACAAAAGAAGTTGCCTTCAATTTTGTAAATACACCTCGATCCAATTTAAAATATGGGCATAAATAAGGAGGTATAACACTTTATATGTTGATAAGTCGATAAAATATAAGACAATATTCAAAGTTATAACACACAAGTGTAGAGCCATTCACGCTGCCGTATAGATACGATGGCATATTTATGCCATCCACGTAATGTTTTGTCAACATAGCATATCATGTCAAGTCAAGATAACTATCTCGTCAAGTCATGATAACTTTCAGGTTTTTCGTCATTCACAGATATTTATTTTGTACAGTCAAGATAAGCTATCGTATTTTTGCGATAGCTATCTCGACAAAATGAGATAATTTATCTTGTATCGTGACTAAAAATTATCTCGTCATGTCAAGATAGCTATTGCAACAAAATATGATAGCTTATCTTGACTGGACAAGATATAACGTAGTTGTTAGTCGTCAAACGAGAAGGTTATCATGACTTGACGAGATAGTTATCTTGACTTGACATGATATGCTATGTTAATAAAAGGTTATGTGGATGGCATAAATATGTCACCATAGAGTAATATTGGGATTGTTTTCTTAAAGGCTACATTTTTTTGTATTTATATCAATTTATTAGTTTTGTAATGATTTTTGAAAAAAAAAAATATCTTTCATGTTTTAATATAAAGTAGATCCTTCTTCAAGGCATTGTTATGTCTTACTAATTATAACAAAACATCGTAATTATAAATAGGAGTTGAAGTATATATATTTTTTTTCTATAGAAAATTAAAGTCATATCCTGTGTTGAATTATTGTTGTTTTACAGAAAATTATTTCAATATTTGTAAGCATTAAGTCGATATGCATTTCAGAATCTATAAATAGTAACTCAAGTCTATATGCTGTATAGTAACTCGTCTATATGCTGTATATATATATATATATATATATATATATATATATATATATATATATATATATATATATATATATATATATATATATATATATATATATATATAGAAATACGATTACCGACTTAACTCTAGAGTAGGTATTCAAACCGACTTGGGTGTTGTTGCAAATATTTAAGAAAATAATAGAATTTTAGTGCGATTTTTGTTTGATTTGAATAAAGGAGAGCGAGATACAAGAACTTATAGAGAAAATGAAGAGTAATTTGATGAGATTTAAAAAATACATAGTATATATATTTTTAACATCACTCAAGTCGGTGATACAAACAGCATTTAAGTTAAATCAAGAGTTAAGTGTTGTTAAGGGCGAAAACTGTTACGTTCTTGTCTTTTTTATTCAGTGAAGTTGTGTATTTACTTCATCTTTTGTCCAATAAAATATTGAAACCCATCAAATTTCATCAGCTTTTATTATCTGATAAGGTTTTCTCCCTGCGGAATTTTAGTCTTTTAATTATAAAGATAATAAAAGAATTTATA